>PNEQ01083043.1:5182-15977 GCA_003012365.1 Medauroidea extradentata | reverse complement strand
CCACAAAACATTTTCGCGATATACCATCATCTCTAGGCATGCGGTGTGTCGGCGTACTGTGTTCTGAGGCACAAATGTGGGCAGACTGCAACCTGTATTTGCACGTGGTCAAATGCAATTGAACGCATTGCCATGGAACGTGTTCATGTACGGACAAAGTAGTGGAACAGCAAACACGGTTGTGTCGGGCCAATCATTTACGTACGTAGGTCACATTCCGTTTATACCAGATTTACAAAACTATTCTAAAAGTTACGGAAGTCGTGGTGATTGGACGCACAAAACAACGAACAACGATGAAGATGGTTTGCATGGGCACCTGACTTCAAATAAACTGTCTTGAACTGCGTGGTCGAGAAGCGTACTATTATAAACACGCTAACACTGGGACATAAAATGAGTTTCGCGCATAGTACCGTTTGTAAAGTAATATTGGAACAGCACCTGCACTCCTACTATCATTAGAAATTCCAAGGTTTTGCATCTGATTGGCTTATGCCTTAGGTCGTGTTTAGTTAACGAAGTATTGCCAAGCAACATGTTTCCTGCTTTCCTGCATATGTATTTTTCACTGATGAAGCCTGATTTACGACAGATGGGATATTGAAAAGTAGGATCGGTCATGCATGAGTAGAGAAGGTGATTTATCGCGGGAAACGTTGACTGTTTGCTAGGCTTCAATGTAATGTAGTCATTTCTGACGCTTTTATTTCGTTACTGGCGAGTCCCTATATGACCGGGTCAATGACAACACTGGTGCACTACTACTGGACGTCTGTGATTCGTCTGTAAACAACTAGACTGTGCCACATAACCGTCGGCCAATAATACATGACGCAGGACGATACACTGATTTACAGGATACTCTGGTAGGAGTCATTCTCGCGATAAATCACCTTCTCTATGCATGAGACATTGCGAATTCCCGAGATATAAACATGCAGAAAACTCACCTGGTACGATTTACAATGAACATGTTAGCAGGGCGAGTGAATAATTACTTAACACGCACAATATGGGTCCTATCAACATTTTACACGTGTTGTCCAAGATTCGGACGTTCCCTAACATGCCAACCGAAATAAAATGCCCTTATTGGCCATTTAGTTTGCCTGCTCTCGTTCCACAGCTATCATGTCTCTCTCAAGATATTTGACCGAATGCGACAAGAGCTATGCACGGTATTGTCGTGTGTGATTCAAACCTGGAGATCGCACATTTAAACAACTTTTGTAAACGGTGATCTTTAAAGTCTACCAGTCGTGGAAGTAGATGATTGGTACATTAAACTAAGCCACAAATTCCTGTTACTGCTTGACAAACCTAAGTGTAGTCCCGGGTAGGGGAGGTAAGAGCGCTAGTGTTTCGAGATCGCCGTGTGAAGGTAGTAGAGGGGAATGTCTTGTAGCTCTCCCTGTACACTCCATTCATATTGTAAGCGACCATCTTTAGAAGGTCTAATAGGCCTGTGCAATTGTATACTTTGTATATGCGCGGCGCAAAACGACACGACCCAACAACTAACTGCATGCTGGTTGTCACGTTTCAGCTGATGAGACTGTACGCAGTGCATGTCGCGACGGCCATGCTAATTTATCGCTATTGGCTGGGTGGGTGTAGCGAGACAAAGGAGAGTAGGAGGGCGAGGTGTGTTAAGAGAGGGGTATGGCTGTAGTTCACATATTTTCCGAGGATACACTTAGGTTTTTCGAGCAGTAGTTGTCGTATTCTCACATTCCACTTAAATATGTATTCAGATACACTAGTTTGCTTGTAACATACGATGGTGGCGTTTCCAGGCTGAAGTTCCCTGCCCCAAATGACTGCTAGTGCCTTTATTTTTCAGCTTTGTAAGACTGTAGCATCACCTACAATACATTCAGTATAATAGCACGTTCCTTCCCAGAAAATTTGATAAGTTCAGTATAATGTTATACATAAAATAATAATTTCAGCTATGGACGCACAACCCAAGTATATGCATCAAGTATTATGTTCAAGTAACACAAAATGTTCCACTACATACATACACATAGGCCATATATGTATTAAAGTGTCATTGGACTGGTGCGGCTGACCAGAACGTTAAGAGTGCATGGTATATAATTAAGCGCTAAAGCATCAGTTTAGAATTGTAGCTTGCTCGAAGCCAATTTGCAAAAAAATAAATAAATAAATAAAACATCAACCGTAGACAGTAGTGTTTGCCCACTTTTTGAGCAAATAATTTTATCGATCAATGTATATATGAAGAACTACATATCTCTGGCGCAGAAATTCCGTATAGCCTACATTTAATTGCTACGCAAGAGATCACGCTGAACAAATGCATCATTCTGGGTAAATTTTTCCTCATAAAGTTGGCAAATATCATTATCAAGGATTGATGTTTTGCAGATTTTCTATAATGACTTTCAAAAAGTGTAGATCTCAACTGAATAATTCAGCGCTTATTTATCTACCACGCCATCTTAAGCAATAAGACAAGATTAACAAATATGGCGGTTCTTTGCGGCTATCTACCCGTGATGGCATAAACGTTACTGGGTACTCGGAAACTTTTTTACTTCCATAGGTATTTAACGTGAACATTCCTTTTAAGGTTTTTCTTCGATGGGCCACTAAAAATGATGGCTGGAGGAAAACCGAGCTTTAAGTTTAGTGACGCGCCATAAACCACACCTTCTGCTATACCTTCGTGCTTCTTTTCTGCCACCCTCTTCACTCTTCCATCCGCTTCCTCCTTCCACAAGAACCTTCTTCAAATCCTTCACCCTGGCTTACTACATTCGTTCTGCCTGAGGCGGGAAACTCTGACTAAAACTTCGGTGTCACGGATGAGGCGAAGAGATTGTTCTTCACAGTCGGTAGTCAACTAAAGCGGTGAAAAGGGAAAAATAGCAAGTCATTCGCTTTCCACAAACCTCAGCCAGTTGACAATGGGCTATATGTTTAAGAAGTCACAAGTGAAAATTCCGATTAACTAATTAATAAGACCACCACTTAAAACAATATTTCGAGAAAAAAAACTTGGATACTGGCTAATAAATTATAGCGTTCACCTTTGAAGTGTATAATAGATCGATTTACTTTTTTTATGCATAGGTGTGAGCTCATTTTTTTTAATGTCTAACAATCAATAATTTTTCAAATTCGGCTATATGTGGTTGACATAATGCTAGTTTATTGAGTTAAACACGACCAATGCTAAATCTATTTTGTCGAACAAAACTGAGTCCCACACTGTCCCAGGTATCATTTTTATTCTTCTGCATGATGTTGGATTGTAGTAAAGGCTTGAAAGTGTTTGATAATATTATATTATTTTATCTCGGCTAAGACACAAAAGACCATTTGGCACCCGTGACCAAATTGTAAGTTAGTCCATACGCCAATTGTCTTGAGTTGGAAATATGCTCTCTGTGCAACATCACGAAAAATACTGGGTGGAATTCCCATACAAGCGAATCTGAATAAACTTAACATGAAAAGGAAAAATTTAAACATTCAATGAAGGGAAATATTTTCGAATGATTTGTGGAAAAATGCCTTGCAAATGTACGAAAATCTTAACAATGTAAGTAAGAAAATTTGGATGCAGTTGAATCAAATTTGTTAAAGTCGTGGTACATATTATACGGAACTTAATTACATTTTACCATTTTCGGTGGGGGTTAGATGTGAACCACTATTTCCTCATTAACTCAGTATGCTTATCACTACACCCATGAGGGTTTTTGAATAAAATTACTACTCAAAAGTACGTCGAACTTTCCACTAAAATGTTGTTTACGAGACACGAATGAAGTACCGCGCATCCGCAAATGATAATTTAATCGGTTAGTGCTAAAAGGGGATCAGTCCATGAAAGACAGTTTTCGAAAAAAAAAAAAAAAAAAAAAAAAAAAAAAAAAAAAAAAAAAAAAAAAAACTGTGCCAAACCTCCAGTCCGTACAACGCCATTATAATGTCGTTGCTCGAAACTACTACAGCATGGCAGATGACTACCCATGTAGTCAAAACAATATAATTATAATTTGTAATATGACAAAAAAATTGACTCCCTTGGACTCATCTCGTTTTAGCAAATTAATGATAACATTAGAGAATTGTAGTACTATAAGCTGTTAAAAGGTATTATACTAAACTACAAGGTATTATACTAAACACAAGAAAGGCTATTTCTGTTCTTATTCAACATATGAATACATTCAATCAAGCAGTTTGATATGTATTCTTCACCGATTTCTTGAAACAATATTTTACACTTTTAAAATGTTACGAAAATATAATGAACACAAGAATATAGCAATAAAACTTTACTAATTAAATATACATTATACTGTTTTGAACATTTAACATATAAAATGTTCAGTTAAGTGTATTGATAGAAACAAATTATCAGACTGATGCCTTTTTTGCATGGAAAGGTGTGACTTAACCTCACGACCTCTGCAAAGCCTTAATTTCAATTTCCCATTTTTTTTACCTGAACCCATTTAAGCATTAACCAATTATTTTCCTTTACATTTTCGTAGACTTTCCCTTTCGTGTATGGGAATTTTCCTATACAGTGCGGTAGTTTTTCCTATACAAGTTAGGGAATATTACCTTAACCTCTTCAAGCAATCATCATATACTTTAACAGTGGTCTTATTGCACAGCTTTATTCCTGTCGAGTTGACAATCACAATTCCACTTAAAGCTAGTTATGCGTATAATTTTAAGGCAATTATTAATGTAATATAGCAAGGAAGCAGTTCAATCAATGCGTAAAATGTATTAAATAAGTGATATAAAAATAATAATTTCCTTTAAAAGGATTACATATTAAAATAAAGGAGGACCATGTAAAATACACATAGGCTGTAATAACTTTAGTTTAGTAACTTAATATTAGAGTTTGTAATTTACGTTTCACGGTACGCCATGGAAGATTGAAGAATAACCTCCAAGAATATAGCCTAGTAGACTCAAAGTTACAATGAAGTTAGTGCTCATAGACTGTAGCCTAATAAATAAAACATCGGAATAGTTTTAACATTGGTCGCTGCAACATAGCGAATACAACTTTGTCTTGTTACCAAGATACAAACTCCATGCGATTGCCTTTCATTTGAGGTATAACATCCTTCATCATTGCGTCAATTTCTAGGGCCTGTATGGTCTTTGTTATTTTGTTATTTTGGTTGCCTTCGCACATTCTGTCAGCAGTTAGCTGTTACATGGTCTTGCACCTTTATGTTGTTAGGACTACGTCCACTCTACTACAATGTAAACTAAAAAATAAAGAAATACATTTAGATTATCTATTTTCTCGTATGTTAGTTCTTTTAAGCAGTCGAATCTCTTGTACTGACCATCACCAAAGACACAAGCTCTCAATATCTCTTTCTCTCTATCATAAAAATTTACAGAAACTATCCGCTCTTCTTATGAAAGTACAAGTTGTCGATTTGTAAACAATTTTGCAGCAAATTTTTCCCTGTTGCTAACAATAACCATTAACGGGATTTGAACTTTGTAAAATAGATGGTGAATAGTATCATACAACCCCGTTGTTTAAACCAGAACTCTGGCCAGAGGAAGTGCAGTGATCAACATGGTAAATTGTAATAGGCATGGATGAGTACTCGTCGAACCTATACTGTACAATATATACTACCACTGATTATCTTGTTCACCTCGGCGCGGCTCACACTGCTATGCTTGAATTATACTCCGAAAGAACCAAACAAATAGAGATTTTCATGCCATAAAAACACACACAAAATATACACATTTTATTTTTCCATGTTTTTTTTATCTTGTAGCAATATTTGCCTCACCGCAGTGCAGAAAACATTTTGTTTAGTTTGAAAGCTATATTGTAAAAGGGGCGTGAAAGCCTCCTAATGCAGTTGTACTTGTAAATACATGTATGTACTCCCTCACGCAGCGGTATGGGTTAGTCAGCGTGTATGGTCGCGTAGTATACATGCCGAACAAAGGCAAGTTTAGCCTTCGAAGTCATACGGGGTTATCCCCTGTATATTCAAGGCGTGTAGACGACATCCATTGTAGTGACAGTTTTCCTCTTGGCGTCCTCGTAAGTGACTGCATCAAGAATGGCGTTGTCAAGGAATACTTTGAGCACGCCTGCTGTCTACTCGTAGATGAGGCCAGAGACGTGCTTCACTCCACCACGCCTAGCAAGATTACGTATAGCAGGCTTGGTGATACTCTGGACACTGTCGGGCAGCATCTTCCTGTGAGGCTTCGCGCCACATTTCCCCAGACCCTTACCGCCCTTTCCACGTCCAGTCATGTCGTGGGCGCTGAAGACTCCGACTGAAATCTTCACATTTTTGAAAGTCAATATGGAACAACTACAAAGCAACAATCCTATGTACTGATATTTGTCAACTTTATAAGCAATAATGCATTCGTTAAGCGTGATCTTTTGCTCCTCAATACGTGTACGAGTACGATATTTTGACGCCAGAGTTTGATATCCAGAATTACACTACTCGAGACAAATTTTCGCTCAGATATTTGGCAGAAACTGTTTTATAGTACTGCTTGTTTTCGAGTTTTGCAATTTGGTTTCGAAAAACGTACTGTTTTTTTTTAATGATGCTTTGTGAGGGAATGTTAGACAATTTTACTGTATTTACATTTTTTGAGCCAAAACCTTTTTTTCAAATTGTATAATCAAAAATTTCTCTTCGGCAAAGCATAGGATATATCTTGGTACACTACTAGATGTGAACAATAATGGAATCCTTCATTAATTTGTCACGCAGAACCATTGCAAGAGAATTATAGGTTACAAAGAAAAAATAGTCTGGTAAATGATTTATACATGAAATGGAAGTAATTAACCTGTTAACCTGTACGCGATATAGGAATTTCGGTATAAAATATTGTTTCATTTCCACACAAAGTTGGCATTTCCCCTATACGTGCAATGTTTTCGTATACTTAACGAGATACGTACCATTAATACATGGAAAATTTGTTCGCCATATGCACGTTCTCAGCACTCATATACGCATGTGTGGTACACGTCCAAACAATTTATTATAGTGTAACTTTAAAGAATTCTCTTGCAACGATTCTGCATGACAAATTAATGCAAGATTCCATTATTAACGTCAACGTGATTTACCAAGAATATATCCTATGCTTTGTCGAAGATAAAATTATGATCATACAATTTGAATAAAAGTTACGGCTCAAAAACTGAAAGAAAACACAATAAAATTGTCTAACACTTCCTCTTACGAGTGCATAGTAGATAAATAAACGCTAAAAACATCAATAGAATTCTACAATTTTTTCGAAGCCAATATAGATAAAATACTCAATGACAATCCTACATAGTGGTATTTGCCAACTTTGAGTACATATTCATCCAGAATTAATCATTCGTTACGCGTAATCTCTTGCGCCGCAGTTAAATGTACGTGGTTCCGGCGTCAGAGGTTGTGCCTCAGAAGTTCGTAACACTGGAAACAATTTTGTTCAAAACGTTGACTAAAACTATTGTCTAGAATTGCTGTTTTTTGACTTTCGCAAATTGGCTCCAAGAAACCAACAGTTCTAGATTGATACTTTTAGCATCGAATTATGTACCACGCCCTCTTAAGCGATGAACTATGTACCATGCCCTCTTGTTTAAAATATCACTGAAAAATATTTCCTAGTTTAAGAACAGACTTAGCTGTCGATCGTGTAATGTTTAAGAATATTAACGTTGTTTTTGTTTATTCATGATTCTCCAACTACAACCAACGTTTTATTTCTTAGCACAGAGTCAAAACTTCTCTTGCTTGCCAAAATTGAATTACTTTCTAAGTAATTTGCATTATTTGCGTATCAAGCTCCACACAAAATAAACAAGTTGAAGTACTTGGCTTTTAAACTGTTAATTTATTCTCTAACAAACCAACATTTAACCGCCTGTCTTTAAATACTTTTCAATGAACTCTATAAACTTGCTACTTTCTAACTATCATGAACTCTCTCAAACCGCCTTCTTGCAGATTGCTGTGAAAAAGTAAATAAACAAAACTTAAATAAAATACACAAACCTTCTAGTCGTAAAAGTTAGAGGAAGCCACACGCTAACCATGGCCTTTTCTTTCTTAGGAAACTATGTTCACGATCATAACCATCTCTAGTAGATGACCATGGTCTACTGTGTGGCAAACCTGCAAGTTGCTATGCCGTGTCGTATCAAAGTCGTCTCTAATAGATGAGTGCGGGATTATATGTGGCAATCCTACAGACGAGGGTCACATCACCTGCTCCTGGTGCACCACAAAGGCTAACTCCCTCCCCGATTATACGGTACTGGGACAAACAGACTAATCAGGGAAAGCCAATGCCGTGGGAGAGCGCCAAGCTCTAACGAAGTGACCCTAACCTGCAGAGTTGCCCCATCGAAGGCCACGGTCTTCTATAAGGGACGGATGTGACACGACACGACGTAGTAACTTGCAGGATTGCTACATCTAAGGTCGCGGTCTTTTACTAGTGACGACTGTGACGCGACACGGCATTGTAACCTGTAGGGCCACCACATCGAAGTTCGCGGTCTTCTACTAGAGACGGCTGTGGCGCGACACAATATATTATCTTGGAGAGGGATCATCTATGTTCGGAATTATAATGCATCGTTATAATTCGCTTAGACAAATTGAAAGAATACATTATCAGAAAACCTCAATAACAAAATACTGCATACAAATATAATGCGTGTTGGCCTGGCAGCAGGTATGTTACATCATGCTAGGTGGACCGCCTGAGTCGACCAGTGATGTCATGGGTTTTCGCAGCTATGTCGCAACTCCCGAGAGACGTCATTGGGATTCCTCGATGACGCCTGTGCATATACGTGACTACCAACAGGCACAAGCGAGGAAATGTCTATTTTTACCTCTGGTCATCACTTTGCATCACCGATTGACGTCAATAAAGGGGCCATATAAAAGCCTCGGAACTGCGCAATATGAGTCTTAGTCTTAGACAGTCTGAAGTCTTGAAGAGTCTTAGTGAGTCGTGAAGAGTCTGAAGTCTGAAGAGGATTAGTATGAGTTCGTAGTCAGCGAGTATGAAGTGAGAACCGAGAGTGGTGCGAGGCAGCGTCCTTGGGGGCGGCATTGCCACTGGGGCGGCGATGGGCGTTGAGAAGTGACGGGCCGAGAGGAGACACTGACGGCGGCGCAGAGATGACGAGGACCCAGCGCCTTGGGGGCGGTATGACGAAGGGGTCGATGCTGACGTAACATCGGCGGAACTGAGAATGAAGATGCGGCATCACGAGGACGGCAACACAATGGCAGTGGTTGGTGTCGAGGCTGAGTAACATCAGCGCCCTGCAGAAGGGACAGACAACACTTCGGGTGTTGTGTCGACGCGACTGAGCTGACGAGGTCTGGAATCTCGAGGATGGCAACATGGTGGCAGTGGATGGTGGCGTCGAGGCTGTGTGATGCTAGCTGGCTGCCGGCAGGACGAACAACACTAGCGGTGTTGTGTCGGCCCAGCAGAGCTGACAAGGTGTGGCATCTCGAGGATGGCAACATGGTGGCGGTGGTCGGCGGCGTCAAAGCTGTGTGATGCCAGCGGGTTGCAGGAAAAACGAACAACACTTGCGGTGTTGTGTTGGAGTGCTACTCAGGCGGTGAGCTGTGGAGAACAACTCTGATGTTGTTGTGTCGAGGAGGGCAGAACTGGCTACTTGAGGAGACTGTCTACCTGGTGATTCAAGAGAATGAGTGCTTCAAGAGTTCGCTATTGGACGTGCTAAAAGAAGGTGCTATGCTTGTGGAGGAGATTGGTGAAGACATCTTGTTGACGTCAGAGTCTACTGTGAGGCAGCAGGCGGCTACCTTCGGAGCAGTGTTGGGCGAAACAAGAGGACTGCTGCGGCGGGCTGACGAGCGAAGAGGAGGTGCGCAACGGGAGTCGAACCGAAGACCTCAAGAGTGAAGACAGCGGTGCACTCGGGGTGTTGCGCAGCACACTGCGATTCATCACCACTTCGGACTATTAAGGTTGTACATTGTCACTATTTGAAAGACTGTTGATTGAATATATGACTGAACTTTAATTGTGACTGCAGTATTTAATTAAATAATGGTAAACGTATTCGTTCTTTAAATGTTAAAGTTAATTAACGTTCCTGTGGCACAGTAGTAATTGTGTACATAACTAATTGTGTTGTGAAAGTTATAGTTGATTTCTGTTTTGTGTGTTTCGTAGCTTTGTGAGCTAGTAAATTTGTTTGTATGGACATACTCCATTGCGAAATAAATGACTGTCACAAGAAAACTAAAAGTAAAAATAAGACAAGAAAACATAAATAAGCGGAGTATGCTTTAGTCATCAGGATACATACACAACATGAAATTCCAAAACTGGAATCTGGTTCAGTCGCACTCTTGTTCTTGAACCCTGTGTGTCTACCTGATGACGGGAACAGATTCCAGTTCCCGAAACGTCGTTCATACTGACTGTTTGGAAAACTACTGTGTTTTATTTCGTCTCATCGTTTGTGTTGTCTGTCGTTTTTTCTGTTTGTGTCCGACATCTTTGTGTTTTGTTTAGTCTCATCGTTGTATCGTTTGCTGTAATTCTGTTTGTGTTGTTGTTTCGTCTCATCGTTGTGTCGCATGTCAACCTAGGTTTTTTCTGTTTGTTTCCTTGTTTTATCTGACCAGATTCCAGTTTTGGAATTTCATGTTGTGTATGTATCCTGATGACTAAAGCATACTCTGCTTATTTATGTTTTCTTGTCTTATTTTTA
>PNEQ01083041.1:0-14206 GCA_003012365.1 Medauroidea extradentata | reverse complement strand
CCCAATCTGACGTCGAGTGGGGTGATCACGTAAGTAACGCCACGGCCGTCGGCCACGCGGCCCTGCGAGAGAAGAATCTACCGACTGAGTGCCCGTTCTCCAATAACGGGCTGGCGCACCGGGCAATTCGCTATCTAATCACCAACCCCCGCTCGTGTCACATTCAATTGGGTAAGACGTCTGTGGTGCGGGGGTTTATGATAGAGTATAACCACTAACCAATATTTTAAACAAAGTTACTGTTTACATTACATTACTTATGAGGGCAAAGTTGGAGCGGTTTATGTAGATAGCATAAAAACCACATCACCAATGTTGTTTAATGTTTTCAGATTGTATTAATGTGTTGCCACATATCACTTTCAAAGATAATTGGAATTTGTGAACCATATTAATTGATACAGCTGTTTGGTATCGCCCATGTTGATAACATATTCCTTTTTCTTATCTCTTTTTTTTCCTCTAAATTGTACTAAAATTAATAATTTTGCTAAAATTTTGGTTAAGTCACTTCTTTAAAGGTTTTCAAATATTCACTTTGAGAGGGTTTTTTTAGTCAACAAAAAATGTTCGTATGATACGCGGGAGACAGAATACATGAAGAAATATGAGGGTTACCTACATTAACTTGCTACTGTTTGGTGTCTTCTGCATATGGTTGTGTCCATCACCCACATCTCCGAAGGTGCAATTACTCGGGCTACTTGGATGTGCATGTGGTAGGTCACTGCCACACGCAATAGGTGTAATTTGTTGTGTTGACTCATTTTCTAGAATATATGTGTACACTGGGTCATATTCGCTTTCCTGAGGTGAAGCACCAGCATGTGTACTATTCATTTCTAAGTACACATGGTTGCTATCACAAGCAGCCGCAATTTCTGTATCTAGATGTGACTGGATGCTGAGAACTTGTGTTTCCAGCTCCTCCTCTTCGTTCGTTTTAGGGAGAATGCAGGCCCACCACAAATGTGGCACTTTTCTTCCTGTCTTTGCCTCCTAACCACAGTTTTTTATTTGTCCCCGCATCTGCAACAAAGCGAGCAATAATACCATATGAGTTATTTTATTTGATATAATTAAATGTGCAATATTATTATGGAGGGTTTTAAAAAACAAGCATATCAATGTACCTTGCAGTAATTGTTGAATACGCATGGTTATCGCAAGAACTATTAACAGGGATTTTAGGACATTTTGAGAAAATTTCCTATGAATGTGTATATATGGTGGTATGTTTGTACATAATGTGTATTTTACCTCCCCAATCATAGTGATTGTACTAATCATTGTGTATGTGTATATATGTATGTGTGTGTAAATTGGTTGTTTTACTACTCAATTGTACATATGTAATCTTAAGACTGAAAATGTATGTGTCTTGTATTAACTGATAGTTACATGTGTGAATGTACTGACTAAAATGATACATGATTAATTATATTTCCTCAATGTTCTTCTCAATTGTATATACTGTATTCTTAGGACTGACAATGTATGTGCCTTTTAGATGATTACTTACATTACCTCATTGTACTGTTATATGTATGCAAACGCAACTGTTTGCCATATAATAAACATTTTGTAATTACTGCTCCCCAAGACGAGCGATGCTCAGGTAGCCATATCAGCAATAAATAATAAAAAAAATATAAGGACAATCTTTGACATGAAATAACGAAACACATTTCAGCTAAAAGTATTACATGCTATACATACCTTTTTAACTGCAGTTCGTCTCTGCGCGATTTATCGCATGCATTATATTCTGAGGTGATTTTTTCCCATGTTTCCTTTTTGTTGTAGTTGGACACGGAGTCAGTTTTCTTGTTTTCAACTATGTCTTTGTACTTTCTTATCAGATCAAACAAAATATCTTTTTCCTTAGGAGTGAATGGCACTATCGATTTTTTTGCTTTCCATGGTCAACATTTTCTATAGCTTTCTTCAAACACTTCAGATAACCCACGAGTTCAAATACAAAAGACAAAATAGTTTTCAGACGAATAAAACAAAATCGAAACGATTTTGTTTTTAAAGTTAGGTGTGTTCCTAACTATGATTTGACAAGACTTGCGTCAGAGCTTGCTGTTGAAAAGGAGGCTGTGTTGCCAAATTTTATGAAGGAGAACCATTCAACTCCCTTTCAGCCGGCGATCTCCTGGTGATCCATCGGCAGACAACAATAATGTAGGAAGGGTGGAAGACCGCCAGCGAATTGCTGCGCGAATAAAGGCCAGGGACTTGCCAGTAAGCCTTCGGAATACGTTTTTAACTACGGCTTTTAGGAATGTAGGGATTTTTCAGGGAGTTGCAATGACGTACTTTGAAACTGACTGCTCTCCAAGTTAACGTATCACTCTGCTGACAGCTGGAATTAAATTAAATATATATATCTCAATTTTAAGTGAAATATTTGCTTATCAAAAATAATGATACATCATTTTTTGTGAGGAACTTTACTTTGCACAGGTTTTAAAGTGTAGTTTTGTTTGTTTTGGCCTTGGTGAATTGAGAGTTCTCGGATGTTTGATAGTGGAGGACTAGTTCCCGCCCGCCATCTTGGTGGCGAGAACGAGTTCCTCGCCCCAGTCTTGTTACAATCAGTCGGTTGATAGGACATGTTTTTGCTGAGGAGAGTAAAGAAAGGGAGCGGCAATATGAGGGCGACGTGTAAATATCGCGATAGGCATTGCGGTTAATTAACTGTCATGTTTTTATTTATCTCCAACAGTTTTGGTGGTTCCGCAAACCGTGGTAATGGCGGTTGCGATGTAGAGATGACGAATTGTACGTTTTGTAATTGAACTTTATTTTTTTTTCCTTCCCGCGTCCGAGAACTCATTCAAAACAACCCGGCCACAATGTGTTAGTCAATCTTTCAGCTGCCACGCACATTTTCTCTGCAACTGTAAATCTATTCATTTTTTGGACTTAAAAGTGATGTAATGGCCAGGAACATCACCTCTTTCATTTGTTTAGGGCTCGAAACCAAGAAACTTACCCTAGATTTAAGAATGGCCGGAAATAGGCTGCTAGGCTAACAAAGTAATATAATGGACAGAAGTACCAGTACTTACAGTTGATACTTGTCAATAGATACACACACACACGAAGGGACGACACACATTTTTGCGTGGAAGCGCGGTCGCGACGTTTAGCCACTATCAAACTGGCTTCCTTGGGCAACGAGACATGAAGTGTTCTATCGGAAGGTCAGACCTTCCAACTTCCAGAAATGGAAATTCAGGAGGATTTTTATCCATATGCCAAGACAAAAAGGGGGGTCCCAGAAAAATTTGGATTATTAGGTGCAAAATGGTGTCATTTATATCCAAAAATATTACTAAAAACTTGCAATTTCTTACAATTCAAGAAAACAGTTAAAATAACAGGTCGCCTTGTCACTCTACTTTAATGCTGTTGATTCCTTGACGTAGCTGATTTTGCAGTCTTGAGAAATGACGAATCAAACTTTTGCTCAAAACATTTTCCTTTTTGTGTAGATTTTGCAGTCAGAACACATTCCAGTGTTTCTTCGCTAAGTGCAGACCTGAACTGGGTGTGGGTTTTAGTAACTTGGCTGAATACTCTTTTATACGATGCGTTACTGTGCAGTATTGTCAAAATCGCAAGCGTTGCTATGGATAATTTGTTATATGTTAATGTCCCATCTGCTGTTTTCATTTGACCTACCAATGACCACTTTTTATCTATTCTTTCTTCATTTTTGATGTCTTGAGGTAATCCTGGCTCAAGTTGAAAATCACAAAATTAGGCCTGCAATGCATCTAATTCTTCTTCCAAATTTTGCCCAGTACCTGTAAAATTTACAGGGAAATTTTCTGTAAAAAATTTTATACTTGAAAATGATGCACTGTCAATTGACTCAATATTTACAACTTCAGCATTAATCAAAACATCACATTAAAGTGTAAATTTGTGTATTATGTAATCACAACTTGCTGAATAATATTTTCTAACCGAATGAAAGAAAATCAACTTGTCTTCTTGTTTTAGTGTCGCTACAACTTTAGTCGCCGCACTGCCTATTATTATATCACAGTCGTTTTTCTGATTGTCTTGGCTGTGGTAGTCAACATTAAAAATTGACACTGCACATTTAACAGCTGCTGGCTTAACAAATTTAGACATTATGTTCTGTAACATATTAAGCAAAAGTGACCTCAGCACATGAATCTGAGGCACACTAGACTGTAGAAGCACATTTGGTGTTTCAAATACTGGGATAGTTTTTGAAAGAAATAAGCAAAATGCCGTATTCAGCTCTGAGGAAATAAACATAAATAACCTCTCTTCCCGTGACAGGCTGGTTACTGGAGTGTTATTTGGTTTTGGTTTTTTTAGTTGACTTGTACATGCTTGTGACTCTAAGCTTCTTTTTGAACTGGATGAAAATGCAGACTTACTTAGTCCAGAACATTTGTCAGTGTTTTGAACAGAGTTTGAAACTGTGCTATTGACTTGATTATTGGCAAGTTTAGGAATTTTGTATGTTTGTAAGGTGCCAACCTGGGAATCCTTTGCACCGCAAACTTCTGTTCTAAAAAAAACTTGCAAGAGGTTGCCACTGCTGCAACAATCTACTCAGCATCTTCCAAGAGACAACCAGCGTGTATTTACATGTTTCAAAATCTTTCGAACTTCTGTGTTATGCAACTCCTGGAAATGTTTCAAATGTTCTTACCTTTTTGCACTTTTTTCTAAATAATAATACATGTCGATTAAATACTCATCAATTTTGACAGGAAGACATGCTGCTCCCTTCACAGCAGCTAAATTTATTAAGTGGCAAGGACAACCTATTATTATGAGATTTGGTATCTCAGTTTTTACGTGAGCAGCAACACCTTTATTCGCTCCCAACATCACAGGTGCATTGTCTGCACTTAGGGCCAAAACATTCGACAGCGGGATATTACACGACTTAAGGCTGACAAGTACACGATTACCAATGTTCTGACCAGTTGCATCACCTTCAAGTGAAGGGACAGAGAGTATACAATCTTCAATTTGTTCAGAAGCTTTGTTGTACAGGGTGACTACAATAGAGTACAGCTTAGCATCACTTTTGTTGCTAACATCTGTAGAAACAGAAAAAGGCGTGTTTTGAAGAATTTCGATTGTTTTCTTCTTTTCGTTAATGCCTATTTCACGCACAATTGCTGATGTTTTTGTTCGGGCACATCCATACGGCTTGGCTATCAGGCTGTCGGGGAACATACTCCTAAACAACGCCCCGGTGTGGTCGGCACAGTTGAATGGGAGGTTATGTTCAATTATAAAAGAAGTAACGAGACACTCTGCACGTGTAACACTTTCACTGTCATTTTCTTTAACATAAAAGTTTAACTTACGATTACTTTCAACACATACTGTGCTTTCTTTGTGTTTTTTGTTTGCACATGCTTGATGACATCATGTTTTCCGCCATGTGCCACGGAAAAATCACACCTACACAAGTAACAGAAAGTATATGCAGCACCTTTTCGAGATTCTTTAATACACGGGTACTCATCTAAAGATGCATTTCTATACACAGTTTCGTATTTTCTGGACATTTTAAAATTACAAATAACTCGTCACAAAACAATAATCGCCTACGAACCGGAACTAATATTACGATTCCTTCAGTTACGACTTACACTGCGATAACCGATTGTATTATGAGTCGCGTCGCACGCAAACTTAGCTGCGATAATCTATTATTTTTATCGTTCGACATTAAAAATATGAAAAACATGCCGTGGAAATCACAAATCTGGATATTTATGTAAAAAATACAGAGGGCGGGAGACAACCTAAAAAATCTGGAGATTCCGGCCAAAATCCGGATGGTTGGAAGGTCTGGAAGGTGTTAGGCCGAGAGCAAAATGTGGGCGTTCGTTGCACATTTTCTTCAAATAAATTTAAAACATCAGTACCACCACATTTTAGAGTACTAAACACAATCATTTTACAATAAACTCTAGGATACTAAAATACTTAAAATGTATAACATGTACATTTTGCGTAACATCATGTGTATGCCTCATTACAAATACACATCTGCTGCTCTAAGCTGGCGGCAGATGACTTTTTGAATGGGAAGGCAGGGGAGAGAGTAAAGCTACAAGGTAATATGAAGGTCAGACTTTCGTAAATGTAAACCAAGGATGAAAGTCAACATGGGGAAGACAAAGATAAATTTGCCTAGAGAAGGAAGGTGAGTAGGAAGGAATACTGGTGGGGTGGTAGATAGGTGAAGCAAATAGCTACAAGAGGACTTAAGCTGGAAGGTGTTGAAAGGGGATAGTAGCTTGCTGAAGCAAAAGGTGTATACCTGCATGATGCACCCTGTGACTGAAGTATGGGATCTGTACTATGGGCTGGAGGAAAGAGAAATTCTGTACACCAGCAAGGTGAGTGAAGGGGAATAGGTGTGTATAAGTAGATGACATGGTAAGAAATTAGCCCTCCGAGATGATTGAGGAACTGAGGTGTGACAGCTTGAAGGAAACGAGGCGGATGCACCAGGTGCTACATGGAGGGGGAAGAATGGGGAAAACTTGGAAAGGAATTGAAAGAGGGTGCTACAAGGAGAGGAGGGCAATTGTTCTAAGGTCCATAGGAATAGAAGAACAGAGAGGTTAGCACTTTATGTTGGTCACAACTCTGAGCTGGGGAAATCGTGTGCATCAGTAGTGTGTGTTGAGGTGTTTTAAGAGAATGGTGTGGGGAACTGAATGGAGGAAATCCTACCACAAGGTGGTAGCCATATTATGGATGGAAGAAGTATCATCATTTTTATCACAGGACTTTTTTGCTACCTGGCATTTTAGGTGTTGGTCAAATAGTTCACACAATTACCTTCTCAATTGGAACATAATATATTTCTGGGGAGGTAAGTACAGTAAATCATATTTCTCATGGAGGTGAAACTTTTTCTAGGTTTAGTAAAAAAGTTCAGTCTAAAATATTCTCTTGAGGTACCTAGGCCACCAATTGGTTTGTTGAGTCAATATGGAAGTTTGTGAACACAATTTTGAACAGCATAGTTCCATGTAGTTTTATATATACCATATGATTTACATAGATAAGGAATAAGTTAGTTACAGTCCTATGGGAAGCCAACACATGTAGGTTTTGTGTTTTGTAATTGCCTATCTTTACCAACCGAACTCTGTCGATTAGGTAACTTTCTTTGATTTTCAGGCACATTTCTCTCAGTAATACTCCTTTCTGCGGTATTAATATTGAGCTATTAATATTACTGAATGATTTACACAAGTCAATAAAGATAGCCTCTTGATATATTTCTTGAATATACTGCATTATTTATTAAGGGAAATGCAGCTCATCATCAACCGATGCCGCTTTCAGCCTGGTAAAACTCCTCCATCTGCTGAATCTGAATATGATGTGTATCCGTCAGCTGCAGGAACCATATTCACATTTGTGGCTTCCATACTGTTAGGGATATAAAACCTTGTGGTTTTCAAGGAAATCAGCATACGTTTTCTTTATATAGATACGACATATGTTAATTGGTATCCTGTCAACAGCAGTAAGTACAACTATATGTCTTTAATTATTAACATTTTTAAATATTTTTTTAAAAACTAGAATAACCTCTGCAACTGCAGTTGAAAAAATATGTTAATAGCGTCCACCAATACAATATTTAGTGATAGTTTATAAAGTAATGTTAACATTTCATATTGAGTGTTTTTATTATTATGATTTAGTGATTTATTTTGGAAGTTATAAACCATCTACATTAGGTATTTCTATGTTATCAACTGGTTTCAATAAAAATGTCTTAGTGCACATTATCATAGTATCTACAATGTTCCCACAGTTATTTAGGTGGATTTTTTTTACAGTAGATGGTCTGTTTTCAACTGTGAAGAAGTGTTCACAGAAAATTTTTGCAGTCTCTTTCCTGTAAGTAATAATTTCTCCTGACTGAATCTAGTCCTAAAACTGATAGGTAATGTTACCAATAATGTTGTTATTTTCACTGGAATATTTAGTTTTGCTATCAGTGAATATTGTAATGCAGTATTTTGTACAAATATCAGTGTTGAGTGTGACATTTGACATAGGTTTGCTAGTTAATATTTTAAGAGAAAGAAGTAGTATGGCTCTTACAGCTAATATGATGGTGGCATGAGGTGAGAAGCTACCCAAACAAAAATGTCATCCCTAGGAATCCAAACCTGAACTCGTACTATGGTCCAGTACACTACCTACTATGTATGTACCAGAGGTCACCACAATCTAACAAACTAGAATACATGACAATACTAGGTATATAAATGAGCACTGTAGAATGTGTATAAACAGACAGTAGGATATAATTAGGCTACATCCGTTTGGTGTTAAACAAGTGTGTTTCAAATCCACAACTCCGCGTGTGCATGACTCCATAGCGATAATGGCCACCAACGGAACGAATTATAAACCTCTGACAATTATGCAATATCCTAATATTTTCCAAAATAATAATGTAAGCAACCAAACAATTAGGTCTTCCACTGCATGAAACAGTGCCAGTTCACTCACCTGTATGGTACTTCCTCAATAGCACCGCCTGTACTTGTGTATGTACAGTCCACCACACCGGTGAGTCATGGAAGGTGTGCAATATTGTACAAGCGCACCATACTTCCGGTCCGTCAAGCAAGACTGATGGAAATTGCCTGACAATGTGACACACGGTTGATGGACTAATTGCCTGCAGAGTCTGAAAAGATAGCAGTGTTAGTAACTTTGAAAAGGTCAGCGTATCAGCAGTACAAATTGCCCTTCCTCTACAAGTTTCACTAAGCCCAGCACACAGTAACTTTTGCAACTTAGAATATGAAGCACCAGTGTCATTTCAATTCTCTATGGTATATTCATTGTAGGACAGACTTTACACACATGATGCCATTACGCTGCGGCCCAGTTATTTTTTTTTCCACAGTTGGTGCAAAAAACTTAAAACTTTGTTTACTTAATACTTAAAATAATGTCAAAACTTAAGAGTGGTCATAAGACGCATAAATTATTCTATAAAAACAGTTTGCAAAACCATACAAGATTTTGCTTGTTTTCATAACAAAATTGGGAAGCTTCAGGTCTATTTCTACCAAAAAATTAGGGACAAACTATGAAATGCTTACAAAATAACAATGCAGGGATTCTTTGTTATGAAAATTATGTTATTTTGGAAAGAAAAATAGGCCTAAACAATTTAAATGTGTGTAAAACTACCAGGTGTGGCTTTACGGCCACAGGTTAATTATGCAGGTTTTGATAGTTTAATTTTTAAATCCTGAAAAGTAGCAGATATCGCATAACCATTACATAGAAATGTTGGAAATTGTTTGTACTATGTTGGCTAATTTTTTTTCAAAACATAAGTTTACATAATTTTAACTAATTACTCACTTAATTAAATTTTCTGAAGTCAATAACTATCCAAAATTATACAAATTTAAGTCATAAAAAATTTAGGCTACATAATACAACAAAAAAAATTCCAACATTTCTATGAAATAGTTTTGCGATATCTGCTCCCTTTCAAGATTTAAAAAATAAAACTTTCTACAATTGCATAAATAGGGACCTGTGGCCTTAACCCAAGGGCCATATGACTCACGTTCATCTACAAATTTCCTATTATTCCATAATCGCCTTTATTTTGACTCGTAACATTCGTAGTGACATGCGTAAACAAACATGTATTTTTTTGTGGTATTGAGATCTAAAATTGAACCCTCATCTCTACAGTAAACAGTTTAGCAGATGTACAATGAGTAGTTATACTACACATTTACCTACGTACTGGTAGAATTGAAGACTGTTTGTGGGAAACAGTAGAAGTGCCAGAAAATAACATTTTGGGGTTTTCCATTGTTCTGTAAGCAACCATATTGTCATCGATTTCCATTCTGACGTCAAATTTATTGCTTTATTGCAATTCTGTAAATAAATGTAACACAGAATTAAAATTATAAAATTATATTTGACGATTTATTATTTCATTTCCTGAACAAGTTACTAGTTGGCACTTATATTGTTTCGCACAAAAACTCTAACGTAATGCTAGAAAATTAAATACAGTATTGCATTAAAAAGGCACACTTTTACACTTGGTATTAAAAATATTATGTAATAAAATATCTACATTTTTTAATGAGTGTGAGAAATAACAGTAGAACATATGATACCACCCTACCAGCACACCAAGTCCACAGGATGTCCTAGGGACATCTTTTGAGGATGTCGGGGTACATGCGATCCTCGGGATGTCCTAGGGATGGATATTTCGGATGTCCGAGAGCTCCGAAAAACCATGTCCCTAGGACGTCCCAAGTATCTCCTCGAAAAGTACATCACATCCCAGGAAGTTACTTGGAAGACGAATTTGGGTCATCCTGAATTCCTCATCTGGGGAGCTCCCAGGGATGTCCTTACAGGGAGCTCCCACAGAGCTCCTCTGAGGAACTCCCTGGGATGTCCGAGCAGGAGTTATCTGGGATGTCCCAACAGGCACTCCCTGGAATGTCCGAGCAGGAGCTCCCTGGGATATCCGAGCAGGAGCTCCCATGGACGTAGTGGATTTCTAGGCAAGTTCTTAATATGACCACTAGATAGCTCACAATATTATTTAAATATACATGAGGTTTGTTGCAATTAATTTAGTAGATAATTCATAACATTTATGTATGCCTTAAGAAATAGGTAAATTTATTAATTTCGACACACCTATTTTACTATCACTAGTAGACTTTTGGAAGTTGAAGCATTAAAAAAAAAATGTTGTTACTGACGAATTGTTTATTCAAAAGATTTTAAGAGGCTACATTAACAATTATGTGTATTTGACTGTATGTTAAATACTAAGTTTACATATCACCAAAACAATACATTTGTCTTCTTTTGTGTTTAATACTAAAATTTTACTTTTGCTGCTGGAAGGAGCTGCTGGGGATGTCCCAGGGAGCTCCTACGGATGTCCGAGGGACGTGTTTAATACAGGTCCTAGGGAGCTCCTAGGGATGTCCCAGGCAGCTCCTAGGGATGTCCCAGGGATGTGTTTAATGCAGGTCCCAGGGAGCTCCTAGGGATGTCCTGGGGATGCATATAATGCAGATCCCAGAGAGCTCCTGATGATGTCTTGGGGATGTGTTTATTACAGATCTAAAGGAGTTCCTAGGGATGTCTCAGGGATGTGTATGCCAGACATCCTAGGGACGTCCGTAGATAGTACTTTTCCATGAATTTTTCCTTCATAAAAAGGACTTGAAATGAACTTCCCTAGGACGTCCTGGGGACGACAGTTACCACATCCTACGGACGTCCTCAGGATGTCTGTGTGCTGGTAGGGCAATTATCTAGCAATCCAGTAGGTTGATATTAAATGTACTCTGGCCAATTAAACTTGTCTATGGCATACATATTGCAATGTTAATTATTAGACATTTGCTGCTATGTCAGCAAATATACTGGTTCTGGTAAAAATAATGTTATGGCGGAAATAACTGAAATGTGTATAAAATAAAAACAAGGCGATGAAAATTGTGGTAGACCACTCCCTTAAAGAGCTAAAGCAAGAACATTTTAATGAGTAGGGCTACATTCACGTGTGCTTGTGACGAAATTCAATTCACAAACTTTTTACATTATATTATAGGATAGAATGGATATTTATTGTTCTGTAGAGCAATTACATACTATAGAACTCGTCAAAATTAGTTTACTAATATACATAAATATGTACCAATATAAATACAAAATCATAGTAACAAAACAAATCTTACTAATATGAGCTACCAATACAGTATAATAGTAAATGTAACACAGAAATTGATAAGATCAGACAAGCAAGACTTGATATACACACAAGTACACACAGTACTTAAGTTTGCCTCGTTAACAGTAGGATGGGTCTTTATAGTAGCATTGTTATTACTTATTATGATGAATAAAATACATAATAAGGCCTATGTAACATCTACAATTGCCATATGTGAATTGCCATTTATAAATGCCAAATGCATTACACTATTGTACAGAAACTATATGTTTTACAACACGGTTTGTGCAAAATCAGCTGTTTCACCTCTTGATTCCGAATGCAATATCCTTGGCCAAATAGACAAGGGAGTTATGTTATATTTGGAAAAACGACAATTTGAAATACATATTATTATTACTGTTTATGATATAAATAAACAATGTGACATGTTTACCGTAAGTTATATTCAATAGAATAATTTACCTGGAAGTTTACGTCGGTCCGTCAGCAGCTGCACCATCGGTGATATGGACAATTCTCTGATTTCTTGTGTCTTGTAGCATTACAAGCGGAATACAGTTTCTCACGATATCGTTAGAAAAACGATATCTCCGTTTAAATTGGACTTTGTGATTAATTTCAAATTGATTAACTAAATAACGCACATACCGACGGGGTATTCTAGCTTCGTAATTGTTCACTTCTTCAAAAAATTGACAAACAAACCACAGCATCTAACAAACATGCCATTTTTACTACAATTTTAATGTAAACAACACTCACATTTCCCTCAAACATCACTTACACTTAAGGGAATTCTGAGGGAAAAAATTTATTGCATTGCACAGTCGTTGCTTTGAGTATACTCGAAGTGAAGTGTAACTGTTGTCAATTGTTGACTGGGAAAAAAATATCTTAACTGATTACCGTCTTCTGAATAGGTTGTTTGTCTCTGTGTAATTGGTGTTTTCACCACAAACATTAAAAATAGAGAGGACGGATTGTCGCAAATACCTTTTACGATGCATAAAAATGATTGTCGTAATTATTTTCTGTTTAAGAAACTAATTTATTGTGTAAAATAAATAATACAGCGAAATGCAGTAATAGACGATATGTCTCAAAAATGGCTCCAAATAGAGGCACTTAGTTGAAAGTTGCTATACTAGTGTATTTGCTCGGTAGTATATGTATGGCCAAGAGATAGCGGCACGAGCACTTTATTAAATTTTTCATTTGTATCGGCAGTAAAAGTTCATTTACACAAAGCTATAATTTACGAGACACATTTCATATTTAAGGGGAATTTAAATAACATGTTTCTATCTCCTTTGTATTTGACTCGAGTCACTGCATTTGCCTCTAGTAAATTCCAAGTGTAGTGTCGGGTTCCATCAGAATTCCCTCAACTTTTTACTCCACTCACTCTCCACTCGCGACTATGCAATGAAACATACTCGAAGTTCACTCCAAATTCCCTCAAGTGTCACTCGAAACGACTCTGCAATCGGGCCTAAGTCAGGGCCAACCCTGGACTAATTGGCAGAAGATGGTCTCAGGATCATCTCGGAACTATCTCACGACTATGAATATGGCCCAGTGAGGCCAAAACGGCCCTCAAAATAAGACATGAGGCAAGGCCGTGTCCCAACTCGCTGAAAGAGTACTCTCTCGTCCACTCTTGACGTCACAGAGGGTACTTTCTACTGCCCCAACTCAAAGGGAGAGTGTGCAATAGGAGAGTGAACGAGAGTGAGCGATAATGTTCCCTCGCAGCTCACTCCCGCACCCTCTGTGGCAGCCATATTGCTTTAAGGTTAAACCATTTAATTTGTGTTTGTTAAGAATTATTTTTACTTATTGTTCGTTGTTTTAACCTGCCGTTCTTGTATTTAATAAATATATTATAGTAGATAATAATAATAACCTGCATTAAATATATTGCAGTTATTACAAAATCCCGATTTATCATCACATTTACTTTGGTGGCCTTGAGAGTAAACTATACAGCCACTGCGATTTATTAATATTGTAATCACGGTCTAAGAGTTAGAGGTCTTGACACCGCCTATGCTCTCCAGCAAGAGAAAGTGACCCCTTCATGTCGCCGAGCGCTAGTAGTAATTTGGTGGAAGATATGTCTTGTTAACATCTCGCGTTTTAACATTTTTGCAATTATTTACATAAAATAATGTTAATAAGGTAAGCTGATAGTGTATACATGTTCCATGTCCATAAATGCATTGGCATGTGTGGAACTGTTTATAAAAGTAGTCTGAAGAAATATATTGTGTATTATTGTTTTAGTGAACACATTCGAACAAAAACTATATTTTGTGCCCTACAAAATTTGAGAAACGTTGCAATGTGCATCTACATGTAAAATATTGAAAAATTAAATTTTATTGTTATAAA
>PNEQ01083040.1:0-14207 GCA_003012365.1 Medauroidea extradentata | reverse complement strand
TTGTTGTGTAGTGTCTTTTGTTAGCTTTAGTTGTGGGGGTGCACTGTTGGCACCAGTGTGGTAACAAAAACAGACTAGTGTTATCTTAGGCAGAATGGCGGGATTGTAATCAATTGCAAGTGTAGTATTTGTAGTCGCATTAAAACCAAGTTTCATGATGGTGTAAATCAGTCAGTAATTACAACCTGAACATCTAACAGTAATAAAACATAATTACATGATTATGGAATACCATAGTTGTATTTATTTACAGGCACCCTTACTGCATTTAATTTGGTTTAGGGGACCTAAGTAAGTTAGTTGGGAAGATAAGTGGAGGGCCTTTCTAACAGTAACACCATTTGATTCAATGCAAAATGTCTGCAAAATTGTTGATTGACTAAGAAATACTACAAAATTGTATAATTTTCCGATCCAGCTTATAGTGTGATCCTCAAATTATATTTTTCGTAAGTTTTATTATTTTAATTATTATTATATATGGTCAGCATTTATGTAGTTGCATACTTTTCCTTTTACATCGACATACAATGCCATAATTTCAGATTTTGAGTGTTTTTATCTTTTATCAACCATTTTTATGTCACTCTCACAGCTGACCCATTAATCATAAGAAAAAACCTGAGGAAAATAAAAAGTTAGAAATTTTAGCCTCTTTAATTTTGTTAGGATTAACTTATACATAAAAGGCACAGTGTTCAAGTCATTTTTGGGAAAAAAAGAACTGAAAAATTCTGATTTTTATAGGTTTTCCACAAAAAAAAACTTTATTTCACTGAAAAAAATTTCGTAGTAAACCTTAAATTCTTAGTCAGTGATCCAAAAAACAAACGGGTACCAAAAATTAACCTCCAATAAAACTTTCCTCTGATTTACTCCAAATACCTGTTCTACAAAATGATAGTTGACGAACCAATATACACGAAACAAAGATTAAATAATTCGGAAGACCCTACTTTGTTGTAGTAAGTATATAAATAGGAATACTATCATGACAACCAACAGCTAAGAAGAGAGAGACAGAGAAATAAAGCTAATTGTGACACATGGGATCCCTTTGAGGCAAACACTATCTGTTTCGCATGGACACTCTCTAACACTTTCAGTGTCATTACCAAAACTTGTTATATTCACAATGCCTACCTCACTTTCAATGTCACTGTCTCCATTGTCCACTTGTTTTAGCTCTTGCTTTGTGTGTCACTGATATTCACCTTGACCACAATGTGCACTTGTGTGTGTGTCTATTGGGGTTTGGGAGGAGACTGTGCCTGAGACTGCGTTGAGGCCTCTGAAGTACACATTTGATCAACATGGTGGTGAACTGTACGGTCTGCCCCTTACATCTTATGTGTCAAAGACCCCAACTATTCTATGACAACTCCCTTTGTGAGAAAAAAAACTTATATTGTACAGAGGTACCAACATCAAATGAGACAGTGCAGCATGAAGAATGACACTGCTGAATCAAACTGATGTGTTTCAGTCCAGCTGAATCAAACTTATGTGTCTCAACCTGTTGCAATATCGAAGGGGTGAGGAGAGATGGTTACGAATGGTTCTATCAAACATGAGATCACTGGGAGTTTCACACGTTACAGCATGAGGTGTCATGCGATAAGTCATTAGAAATCAAGGCAGGGCAAGTTTGAGTAGCACGTAGGACTGAAGGGCTTTGACATTGTGCTTGACAGTTTTGGCCATATTTTCCACAAATCCATTAGTAGAAGGGTGGTAGAGGGGTAAAAATGTATGTATGATGTAGTTCCGCTTACAAAATTGTTATAAAACTTCAGACGAGAACTGTCCCATTATCAGAAACCATCTGCTCTGGAAGGCTGAAGGTAGCAAACCAAATACGTAGCTTATCTAAGACTGTTTCCGATGTAATGTCTGGCAACTCACTAACTTCTTGCCAGTTGGTAAAACTGTCTACCAGTACTAAAAAGAATTTCCCATGAAACAGCCCTGCGATATCTATGTACCTGCTGCCATAGTCTACGGGGCGACGTCCAAGGCAACAAAATTGATTTTTATGGCATTGACTTCCCTCTCAAACACAGATCACAGATTTGAACTACCCTCTTAAAGTCTGTGTCAATCTTTGGCCACCAAATATAAGAACGTGCCAATGCTTTTGTTTTACAGATCCCAAGTTGGCTGGTATGAAGCTGTTATAACACTCTGTTCCTCAAAACTTTGTGTCTGAGAATCCGATGCCCCCACAGCAAACACCCTTATTCTAGAGCAAGTTTATTTTGCTTGAAATATAATGGTTAGACTGTATCATCAAACTCCCCTGGCCAGCCATCGCGAATATATCTGGTAACTTTACTGAGGAGATATTCTTTCTGTAGCCCGCCGAATCTCCTATGGTGTAACTGGTAAGAATTCTGCTGCCTCAACATGTAAATAGGAGAACTGTTCACCCTGGTTCTCCTGTCCTACAACTGAAAGTGGCAAGCGAGAAGGACCATTAGCATTCCCATTGTTTACACCTGTAGTGTTTTCCTCTCGTAAAGTACCTGAGCCCCACTTGGGCTGACAAATTGTAACGCACCCGCGTTGGTTCTTCCCGTCAAATCTCGTACTCGTGCCCCGCTTGGGCAGCCAAATTGTAATGTCTCGTTTCGTACAAGTACTTGAGCCCTACTTGGGCCGACAAATTGTAGCACACCAGTCCTCCTAAACCTGTGCACTAGCTCGATGATAACCCAGCCAAAAGGCGAGGTTAAAAAAACGGGAACGTATCTCTTGATATGTAGTCAAGTACTCTGGAATTTACTGGCAGTACTTTTGTAGGTTACGTCACATTGTAGACCAAATTTAGAACTTTCACAGAAACTGGTAAATTTAGAGAAGTTAGTCACAAAATAATGTACTTTACTATGATCCGAGACTGCTGGTTTATTAGGTTTCAATTTACATCGGCACAAAATTCACTGTTATTCTTAACACGGTGGATCCGGTTCACAGAAAACTACAAGCAGAAACGCAGCAAGACTTTATCAGACAATTAACCATAACCAAATTAAAAGCTACATCATGTCGTAATTTGGGCCGCAGCCCCGTGCGCGTCCGCATCCTACCTCGCCCGCGTCATGACTTGTTCTAGAAACTGGCGGAGGCGAAACATTCCAGAACAAAGGGCGAAGGGGCGCCACACCCTATTCTCTCATTGGCTGGTTCTCAGTGGCGTAACCTTCGTCATTCGTTCCATTATCTAGAACCCTCTAGAGCACAATCATAAACTACGCATTAAAAAAAAACAAACGGTGCAAAAACTCCCGCAGAAAAAACCAGAACACAAAAAGAAAAACAAACCTACTGCCTCCTACCAAGGCCACCTGGCCATAACAACAAACATTACACCCTATCTAGAACATTCAGGAATAAATAACTGCGTCTTTACTCTCCCTTTCTGGAACCGAGACCACTGAAATAAAATTACCATTTTAAACATTATCTTTGAAAATTACGATCACATAAGATATTAATTCAGCAAATAAAACCCTTGCCCTGCAATGCTACATTACCCCCCCCCCCCCAACTACTTGGAAAAAATCTGATGGTTTTTTTTTTCCCAAGTAGTTCTTACCTGACCATGACCCTGAAAACAACATGCACCAGAAGATATGCAGATAAATTCCCTATAACAATATTACAATCTGTCAACACTTTTCTTGTAGACTAAACCAAAGATGTACCGAAATATACAAACACAGAATAACCCTACAGCATAATTATTTTCAATAAGAAACGTGAACAAATACTAATTACTTACAAGTTCATACATTGGAACAATTGAATATTAAGTTATACCAAATTCCAAAACTTTAAGCAAACTGTCCTTGTGTTACTTTCTTTCAATAACCCCTACAAAATAGCATCATGATAATATACAGATTATCATGTAAGTTTTATAATATTAAATCATCTCTTATGTTGCATGTAGCTCAAACTCAATTTAAAATAAAGTTCCAAAATGTTGTGTTCCAACAACATCAATCTATTATTTAATCATGAATAAACACATCCCCTCATTTCAGTCCATTTTCAGCATATTAGTCGAAATGTTCAATGAAATAACCTTTAAAATGACAAAACACACTTCCTAATTATTGAAATAATTGGTTTCCCAATTATTTATAGTTCTCTATGACATTATAATATTTACATTTACGAAACATGCAAACAATAAACATACATTCTACAATGAACAAATATACTATGCCACATTTTATTCATCACTCAGCATTATTATCAATCACAAACAAATTCTCAATATTGTTATAGACAACCAATTACTTACATATAGGCCTACAGTACTACATCCTTCTCTGCACTCAGCTCATCAAATTTCTTTGCATTTTTTACACAAGTTGTTAACAAAATTTGACTTGACCTACAATATTTGTATCATGTCTTGCCACTGAAACCTAGTACTACACTATGAATTCTAGTACATATTCTAAATTCAACAGAATCATATGTGAAGCATACTTAATACTATACTACATCAATTGCATCACCACGCTGGCATCCAAAAGAATAAAATCAACAGATATTTCATTACACTTTTTTCCAGGGTTTTAAAAGAGTAACATGCCAATTCCCTCCTTAACATAATTGCACTATATTCTACATCACACAATTTTTTTTTATTGCAAAAGATTAATGGGTATTACTTCCTTTTCTGTAACAAGCTCTGATTTTCTCTTTTGATATTATAGATTGGGTCCAAATCCCCATTATCAAAACCAAAATGAAAGTGATTACTATTTAGCAGATAATATATGTGACTGTACTGGTACTGTCCATACCGTATAATTCCATTATTTAACAGATCAAAAAAAAGTAGGACAATGTAAACAGAAACATTATGTATCCTTCCACCACCATGTGCTTTCCAGCTGACAATCAAAACATTTCAACAGTTAAGGTATAGTATTATTGCAATAGAATCCAAAGTGTGTTGGGATTTTCTTTTGGTTGTTTTTAGATCTCAGAGAAGTAAGGTACACTAGACCCCCGATTTTACGAATACTCACGGTTCCTCTCATCACATTCGTAAAATCGCTACCTTCGTAAATTCTATAGCGGCTTATTTTTGCCCCTTCCCCCTTCCTTAAAAGAAAATTTTAAAATTGCATTTTTTCTGCAAAGTGTCTTCCGTAGCGTTTTGCGGGAAATTAATTAACGTAATGATGTAAACATAAATTGATACCAGTAGCCAGACGTCACACTGTTGAGCCCCAAAAAATGAGAAAATCGAGATTCCGAGTGTCTTCTCTCAAGAGAATAGCCCGACTCCCGTAGCATTTAACGGAAAAATAAAGCAAGTGATAGTTTAAATATAAATTTATATCAATAGTTAGACTATTACGATCAAAAGAACGCCGCTAAACAATAGATATGATCGACCTTTGCCCTTAAAAAATGAGAAAATCGAGATTCCGAGTGTCTTCTCTCGAGCGAATAGCCCGACTCCCGTAGCATTTAACGGAAAAGTAAAGCAAGTGATAGTTTAAATATAAATTTATATCAATAGTCAGACGTCTTATGATCAAAAGAACACCGGTAAACAATAGATATGATCGACCTTTGTAAAAAAAAAAAAAACTAGTTGTGGAGTGCCATCTCACGAGCGAATAGCCCGATTTGCGTAGCGTTTAAAGGAAAAAAAAAGTAGGCATTCCTTACTAGTAAAATGCCCTTGTAAATTATTCACCAAAGAAAGAAGGAATAAGCGAATGCATTTATTCATTGCGCAGTTTTATATAACTTAACGTAAAAACATTCCCTCGACGTTGTTCAATTGTACGAGAACGTAGATACTAGTAGCGTGCAGAGCGGACAGATAGCGCAACTGTACGAACGTTCACAAGATGACTGATAGATAGCGCCACCGTAGCATATACCGACGTTGTTCCAAAAACGTCATTTTGTGACATTCTTACCTAAAATCGTCGAGAATTACACGTATAAGTGATTGAAAATAATCACTTTCACATGCGGAAATAAGTTCGACATACCCGGAGACAAATGTTTCTACACTTGGAAAATACGTAGCGCTATTATCGTGCTAACTTGTGAAACGCACGTTTTACGACACGCAGTAACGCATTGTTTAAGCAAATTATGCGCCAAGTTAATTGTTTTAATTATGCATGGTGTTAACGCAATAAAGAAAAATATCACGCTATTATTTATAGGGTTCGTGTAAAAAAGTAAACTCATTCGGCGCGAGACGAGAGAGATATAAGACGCCGTGAAACAGCCTAGAAGGAGGCTGTACTATAGTTAAACGAGCATGTGCGCATGCGCTGGAACTTTGCGTCTATAGTACGACCTCAATATAGATCCTAATATACGTAGTTGGTGACGGGCCGGCCGGCTTGGCACAGGCGGCGCCGCTGAAGCCGCGCGGTTTTCAAACTGTCACTGCCACATTTTTTAACGGGTTTTCGCTATTTTTGTTTTATTTTTAATATTGTAACTTACCAAGTAATTTCTGCAACTCTACAATTCATATTTTAATGCCGTGAATTAGATGCAGTATGTTTTATTCATTGTCAACGTAATTCCTTACAATTTTTTTGTCACATAATTTTGTTATTTTTTGAGGGTTCCTGAGATTGTATTCGTAGAATCGCTAACTTCGTTAAATCCAGGGTTCGTAAAATCGGGGGTCTAGTGTAATTTGTTTTCAATACTGCCTGCATAAAAGTCTTACTAGGGTTAGGTGTAGGCAATTTTAATGAAAAATTATTTCATATTGTTGCAATGATAGCCTACTCTTAAGTAGTTCAGTTAATATAACAACTCAAAATTTTACATCATTTATTGTATATTTTCCTAGGCATGCTCAAAATTGTGACATTTAATGGCACTACGAAAAAAAAACAAACTTGTATGGGTAACTTATCTATTTTTTAATTTCAACTTGACACCTAAAAAGTTTAAATAATAAATAGTAGCTTATTTGGTTAAAACAAACTGAAGTTGCAAGAGCATACTACAGTGCAATCAAACATCTTTAAACTAAATAAAATATATATAAAATAATACATCAAAGCATTAATTCAATTAATTTTCTTGTTACCTTCAATTTGGTTCTGCACTATAAAATCATAAATAGTAGTTTTAAGTTTCCTGTAGCAGACTATCGAAAAAACTTACCTTTTGTGGGTAGAGCCTACCTTTGAAATATCGGTGTTATTATCAAAGTCGTGCAATTGCACCCTCTCAACCTAAACGGAAATAATATATTAACAAAAAGCGTAAGTAATAAATATACATTGGTAGAACTAATTTCCCCAAATCAGCTTTAAATTGTGACAGGTCCATATGGTCGCCACCACAATTTGGTATATTTAATAGTTATCAATGTCAACCATCATAAATCAATGTGCAATAATAACTATGTCTTGCGACCATTCATTCTTCTCGTCATTGAATCAGGATCACATTGCAACAGTTCTCATTAAAATACCTTGACTGCACCAAATTGTATGTTAAAAATAAGGAATTGTATATATTTTGTCTTTGTGAAGACGAGGGAGAGAAGCAGGTGCAGATTGTGTCTTGGGGCCTCACCTCACCCTCGCTCGAACCACCTCCCTAGCTGGTCACGAGGGGAGGGGTCCAGCCAATGGCTTTGCTAGTTGTTGCTGTGTTGTAGATATTTAGTAATTAAGAAATCATAAATGTGAACAAGTAAATGAATCATTTTATGTAAATGAATGTAAATAGCGACGAGAAATTAAGCAACGATTTAATAAATACGGTTCTGGCCGGAATTGTTGTCCTCGAGATGCGGGGCCATCGGGTGTGAGCTGACTCCTGATTAGCCCAAAACTAACCGGAGCTTGCTGGCCAAGTGACGGGGGGGTTTTGGTGCAAATCAGTGAGGGAGAAGCGAGCCGGCGTCGGTCCAGAACGGACGTTGTCAAGCGAGAGGGTCGTCGGCGAGTCGAGCGACGGTAGGGCAGGGTGCCACCGTCAGGCGTCGAAGCTAAGCGTTAAGACGCGCAGTATTATGGGCCGAGGCGCCATCATTGTCGTTGTTTTGGGCGTCGGGACGTCATTAAGAGTTCGCTAAGTCACAAACTACGTCGGACCGAGACACCTCTGGTTAGTAATAGGAGAGAGACAGTGATTGCGAGGCATTTAATATTCTAATTAGTTGTCGGGGCTCTGTGCGCGCGACTGTATTGTTTAAGAGCCATACCGACAAATCAACATCAGTATCGGTCCGCCCCGAGAGGACAGCGACGACGTGCTACCCGGACAAAAAGACTTGCAATTTTTTCATTATCTAGTATCATAGTATCCAGAACTTGCACACAGCAACATTAGACGGCCAAACACCCACAGAAACAGTTAAATAAAAAAAAAAAGAACGTCGTAAATATCGCGCCAACTCAGGGCTCGACGAACTGCACGCCTGAGATAAGACTCTTGTTCAAAACCGCGAGTGACGGGAATCAAAAACGGACAGTTCGACAACAGGAACATAAGACATTCGCACGCGATACCGCTGTTCTGAACTGTTGTTTGAAAACCGCCGAAACGGGGAGTACAGTAGAACTGTGTCAAACCGTGGGTGCTACGGACTAGATTCGATCGCGGGACGAATGACGACAGACACACCACGACGAGTACGGCATCGCAGAGGAACAATGGGACATCACGACACCAGCTACGAGAGATGACGCGGCAGAGGCTACACAGCGATGGAGATGTGCTTGGTGCCTGGACTGGGCGTCGAACTGCGGACTTCTGTCTCCGGAGCTCGGTGGCGTGAGGGTCAACGCCTTCAGCTACAGCACCTAGGCAACATCTACAGATTGGTGAGATAAGACATCCATAATTACTTTCAAATTTTCAGAACCACCACCGGTACACCAGAGATTGATGGCCTCCGCTTCGAGTGTGTGTAAGTGCACGATAATCAGCTGTGCGTCGAGTCACGAAATGCCAGATGGGCATCAATTTTTTTTATTATTTTAGTAAGGGTCGCCTGACACCATTTATTTAAGGAGAACTGGTCGACTTGCCTTGGTAGGTATGGAACAGCAGAATAGTTTGTCAGCTGAGAATGAGGTATGCTTAAGGAGTTTGTGTATGGGGGACAACAATATGGCATCGACAGATGAAGGTACAGCATTGTCATGTGATGTGGCGTGTAGCTCCGAGACGAGAGACGGAAGTAACACAGGTCCGGGTAGCAGAGACAGTCCACAAGCGATACAGGATAGCCCGCAAAGTGAGTCGCAACTTCAGTGTTTCATGTTGCAAATGCAGGCCATGTTCGAGTGACAGGCAGAACAGACACGAGTAATGCAAGAGCAGGCGCGGGAGCAGATAGGAAAAATACAAGGACATATCGAGCAATCAAGGCGCGAAACAAGGGCAGAAATTAGAGATGCGATGAGAGAGTACATCAGCCAGGTTGATAAATTACAGGCAGTTGAGGATCGCTTAGAGAGACATGGTGAAGAACGGTGTGCCACATTAACCACAGAGGTAGGCCGCGTAGAAAGTAAAATCGACCGCCATGTAGCAGCCTGTATGGAGAACGATCAGGCATTGCGCAAACAAGTTGATGAACAGAACGCCAGAGTAGTATCACAGGTTAATGAGACTACAGTACAGTTAGGGTGCGTTCAAGGGGAAACTAGGAAAACATCCGAGGAAGTTAACGTGTTAGGGCAGCGTGTAGCTGTATTAGAAACGTGGCAACCCAGCACATTCACTCAGGGTATGGTGACAGGCAGCGGATACGTGCAGACGGCAGCTATTCCCAACATCGACAAAGGTAGTGGTTCCATTCTCAGGTAGGTCAATGCATGCCCACCCGGTACGATTCATTAAGCACATGGACAAATACTTGCGCAATGCGTGTGTACCCGAGATATTTAAGGTAGAGTTATTCCTCTCACGACTCATTGACTCGGCAGAAATTTGGGGGCAGCGGATGTCGGATAAATGGGACGGATATGCGCAGTGTCGTGAAGCATTCATGAGGCAATATTGGAACACCCTCGAACAGGAGAAACTGATCCAGGAAATATTTCAAGGTCGTTACCAGCCCGACAGTGGAGTCAGTATGGCGGACTACTTAAGGGAGTTGGTTTAGGAATGCGAGTTTCTTGACACGCCATTTTCACAAGAGGGATTAGTACACTACCAAATCAGACATTTGCCACAATATTTACGTGACGCAGCTATCACAGCAGGGGTCAGTGACTGCGAGGCTCTTATTCAAATTGTGGAGAAATTTGAGTACCACTCGGTCGGTCGAGCGCGCTGCCCAACAAGGGAATACACTCATCCTAGACAGGATTTTAAACAGTGGAGAAGCGAAACTCCTAGAGAAAGGATGACTAGAGGCCCGCCGGGTCAAAGATTCGACACGCCCCATCGGGAAGTCTGGGGCAGGGAAATGAAAGAGTTTCGTCCTTCGGCCCCTCAAGAATACCATGAGAGCGGCCATACAAACAACCCACCCTCCAGACCGGTAAACTTTTGAAGGCCCCGGGTGAATGCCTCCCACTTCCGGAACAACGCCGACATGTTAGTGAGGTTAGTACGAGAGTACATGGATGTGAACTAGAAATGAATATCGTTGAAGTAACAAAGCCAGAACACACAGAGATAACATCTGACACATTATGTATTGTACCTAAGATGTCTTCATCCCTTAATATTGTCAGGAAGTTGGGTCATAGAAAATAAATAATGTAAAAGTAATAGACAATGTTAAATAGTTATACAGACCGTGTCGTGTCGTTGATAGTTAAGGTATTTCTTGATTGTTTTGCAACTAACGTGTTGAATGTAAAATGGGGGGATGAAAGTATATCTGAATTATTAAGCTACGCAAGACTACGAGGTGGAAAGCAAATAAACATCACTAGTAGAAAAAACAAGCATTTGACTGAAACGTAACGATAAGCAATAAAGATTAATAAATTCTGTAATTATTAAAACATCACTGGAGGGTATACATACAGTACGTAGCTACTTAAGTAAAATAAAAACAAACAAGCACTTTAAAGATAGAATTTCCACCTTGTAGCCTAGCTACAATCATAAAGTATTAATGTATGGTAGAGCACAACAAACTAACTGAAACAAATTAATAACTCCGCTTGGCAAACTATCTATTGCAAGGGGTACAGAAGATCGAAACACAGACTAACGTCCCAATACGGGTCACGTCTCCTATCTTGCATCACGCATGTGCTTATCATCCATAGTCATCTATTATTATTAAAATAAATACTTAAATCAAGATATACGTTCTTAAATTAGGGGCTATCAATTAATGTTAAAGGGGACTACAGTTCGACTACTTGAAATGAAAGAGTGAATTCAAATAATTGGAGTTTATTACAAAAGATTAAAATAAAATGTTGTACAAAAATAAATATTACATTAATGAAAATAAAATTGTACAATTTGGAAAAAGATTTGTTATTTAAATGTGATGAACTGTGACCAGATATTACATTAAGAAATTATACTAAACAGTAAAGTGGTTTCTGGCATTACAAAACAATCCCGAGGTTATTACATTACTTTGAAAACATTTAATATAAGGCAATTGCACTGGCCAACAACAAATACACGCGTCAACGTATCCACGACTATTTAACAAATACCGAACACGAAATCTAAAGGGGGAATAATAATAATTTAATAATAAAATAATTACCTGAAAGAATAATTATCATTTTGATGTTCCTGTCCAGCGAAGTCTCATCCATCTCAGGGCTACGAAGTCTTCTTATTCCATAATAAATAAACGACTAACCGAAACTAAAAATTAATAGTTATAATAATCAAAAACTAACAAACTAAACTTTACTCAAACTCCTGCCATCTGGCAGCCCGAGCACTTAGGCTTACTCCTTGCCCATCGGGGCATCGCCATGTCCGCCTAAGTCCTAATCGTAAAAGTCCAAAAGAGTGTCCAAAACGAGAGATCAAAAGAGACATCAAAAGAGAGCCAGAAAAGAGCAAAAGCGAAGAGAGCGCCAAAACACGGCCGGCAGGTATTTATAACTACTGGTTGCGCCGTCGAGAACCTTCCATGAACTACCTTCCTGGAATGGTCAGCAGCGACCATTCCAGATCGGCGCAACATCTACCCTCTCTGTCCCACAGAGCATGCACTCGTCAGCGACGTTTGACGTCACGGGCGGGGGGACTGTCCGAGAGTGGAATGACAGAAATGTGCTGTAGTGCACTTCTAGCCCGTCCGTCGGCCCTACCAACAGCTGGTAATGGGGGACAGGGGAGCTAGGGAGTGTTGACAGAGGCGTCCAGTGCCCATGAAGGCCGCCGCACGCCGAAGGTACCAGAAGGACCCACAGCACACGACCGCCCAGCGACACGGAAACATCCATCACCACACCCCCCACCTACCTACAACCTAACACAAGGCCATCGGCCTACACACACTACCAGGACACTGTCCGCAATGGAATTCACTAGCATTGCAGTGGCAACAAACTCTGCAGGCCACCAGGAACAGTGAACTACAAAAAAACTCTACCTGAGAGACTGTGTGAGAACACCCTAGATTTCCACAATTCTAAATTCAAAGCAATGACTTCCCAAGAACTGAATACTCTTTAAAATTACAAACCAAAATAACTTTACCACCTATTTCGAGTATGGATGAGAAGAAAAAAAACCAAAATAATAAAAGCCCGAAAATTAGCGTCGTGACAATATACAAGTAGGTAATCTCTCTGTAGAAGCAATCGTCGACACAGGGGCACAGGTATCTGTGATAGAGAAGTGTTTGATCGACGATGTAGCACCTTCAGGACACGTGGGAAAGATGGCAGGCATAGCAGGTGTAACATTGGCAGAGAGTATGCGCGCGAAACGAGACAGCGACACACAGGTAGAGTCAACTGTAGGCGAGCGCACCGCACGAGAGTCGAACAGGGACACGCGCGCAGGGACCAGCGGCGGCGCGCACAAAAGATTGTTGCCAAGGCAGCAAGGCGAGACGGGCGCGCATCGCGACTATCATAGCGACGTCTATCCAAGGTGTCCAGAGAAAGTTAAGTGGTACAACAACCAGTTTCGGATCAGCCTGGCATCGGACGCGGACAAGTCTCATAGAGTAGGAATGAGCGCCTACGAGCCTATATACCCAGGTTAGGCAGGTGTAAGATAATCGGGAACCAGACGTGTACAGTGTTATTTTTATTTTCAGTGTTTTCAGCCAGGGTGTACAGTAATGTAATGTGGGATAGACAGAACAGAGCATAATTGTAAGATTGCATTTTCTTCTCTAAAGTTACGTTTTGAGAGCAACTGCATGTAGGAAGGCAGACATAGCAGGGGAAGATGACGCTGAGGCGACCTGTAGCACAGATGTCTGTAGGAACTGACCGTCGTTTGTCAGCCGTGTCAAGGGTCTTTTGTATAGGACAGCTAGCAAAGCGCACACCAGGGGGTGGGAGACGTTCGGCTCGGACCCTGACAGCAGAGGAGTAGGGAGTGAAGTTAGTTATTACCGTCTTGAGTAGTGCCACAGTGTTAGGAAGCCCACCCGGCCATTAGCAGACAATAGGAGCCATTTAGTCACAAGTTTAAGAGGTTTGTTGCAGATGTTGGCTCTCCGATCATTCCCCCCCCCCCCCCAAAATGGAGTCAGACGGCTCCGAACTGACCAAACCATCCATGGCAAAGTGAAAAAAAAAAGTTCAAGAAGACAAATAAGGCTAAGATGAGAGACATGGGATTAGTATTAGGAAAATGACACCAATGTTGTAATTTCATCAATTTATTAGTATTTTCTGTTGCTCAATAACTTTCTCAATAATTTGTACATAGTTTTAAGGAAAATGTAGGGATGAGATGTATTTGTCGACGGCTTGAGATCTTTTGCGCCCTTTCAACTACATTTCAGGTCATAAAAGACCTCTGAGGGTATTGTGACAGGCCCATATAGTAGCCACCCCGATTTGGTATATTTAATAGTTTGACGTCGTACCTCCTTAAGCCCGAGACCAAAGCCTGAACCGCGAACACGTGTCATGAGATAGGGAAGGGGGGGAGCGTGATGTTTAGTAAACAAACCAGCATGTGACTAGCGTGGTTAACTTAAATTTAAATAATAACAACAACAATTCAGAGACGGAGAATGAGACTGATACAGATGATAAACATAGTGT
>PNEQ01083039.1:0-14207 GCA_003012365.1 Medauroidea extradentata | reverse complement strand
CCAAAATCCCCAGCTTGCAGCCGGTGTCAGTACAAGTTATCATAATACTGTTCATCAGCCAATCAGCATTCAGATAATGGCATCTGATGGCTCCACAAAGTGGCTGAAGTATCCGCATTTTTCAGCCGCTTCTAGCCGCATTGTGGCGCAAGGGCATTATTGAGTAATTTTTAGGTTTCATATTTTACAAAAAGGGAAATTTTGAGGGAAAAAAGGGAAATTTTGGTGGTTTTTTAGGGGAAAAAGGGAAATTTTGGTGGTTTTTGAGGGGAAAAGGGAAATTTTGAGGTAAAAATGACGTCATCCAAGATGGCGGCCGGAAACAAGATGGCTGCCGGAAACAAGATGGCCGCCGGAAACAAGATGGCCGCCGGAAACAAGATGGCGGCACGAATCCTCAAATCCTCACCCTGAACCCTGTGCCCCAGAAGGAACTAAATCTATCTACTATCATCTCTCATTTTTCCTGCTCTCTCATTCCACTCATACTTTCCTCCTGCTCTCTCATTCATCAATTCCCCAGCTACAACCGTCATGTCCCATTCCTCCTCCTCCCCTCCCTTAACTCCCCACCCACCGACCTCTTCCTGCTTCCCATTGTACATCACCTTGGTATGGGGTGTCGTAATCGGCAGCCATCTTTGTTTCCTATTTACTCACTTGATTCGATTCCACCAGGTGACACATGTGTTTAAGGACGACATGGAATGTACCATAGACAGGACTCTCGCCCCTATCATCACTATTATTTTTTATGCTTACCTCTAGGCAGTATAATACTTCGTTGCTGTATCACCGACATCATGATATTCATTTTCAATTATTGCATATTTTAAAACCTTTTATAGTAATGTAATAGTGTAGCATGTAAATACTGATTGAGTGTACAAGGACTGGTGCATCTGATGCTCTTTAAGAAAAAGTTATGACAGGCTTATGAAATAATGTCTCTCAAGACATGCACTGTAAGTTTTAAAAGTCTAATTTATTAAAAACTAAAAACACTATAGACACAACACAATAAAAAACTATATACACAATATTTACACTATATACACAGTACACTATTCTTGAGACGACTAGGCAGGTCCTCGTCCCACCTATGCCTGGAGGAGAAGAGTTTACTCCTGGAAGCGAGAGGTGGCGATGTGGAGGATCTCCACCATGACGTGCTGAGCCTGTAGCTGGTGCTGCAGCTCCAGGATTCCCTCATGCTGGCCCCGAACCTGGGCCCGCAGCGCACAGGGCTCTCGCCACACTTCCTCCCTAGCATCCACACCTTCCGCCTCCTCTTCCTGCTTGTTATCATTGTACACTTCGTCCAGGTCCTTGGTTCACACGGTGGATGAGCCCACTGTTGAACACAGAGCGTAATCACTGCCTTCATTCTCAAGGGGTAGGACCTCGACCTTGGAGACACCCATCACGGTAGCCCTGTAGTGTTGTCCTCTTCATCGCTCCACAGCAATGGTAGAGATGGATGCACTGGTGTAGCCGATCTACGAAGTGACGACCTGCTTCGGTCGCACCCAATAAGAATGAGTGGTGGTGTTGGAGTAAATGCCTCCTTATAAGTTGAATTATATCATGAAATGCTTCGACGTCTTCCTTTAACAAGGCACGGAAGGAACACTTCCTGCTCACTCGACAAGACAATATGAACTGGTAGAGGTGTAAACATCCGCTAGCCTCCCTGTACGCATCCTCTCTTCGCACATCGGACAGGTCTCTACGAGCGCGGAGCATGACTCAACCAGGTCTGCGGCCGCACACGGGACAGTCCAGCGCCTCGCGAGGGAGAGATGACGAAACTGCTCGCCTTACTCCGACTAGCTCATCGCCTCGAGTTTCAACACGCCCAGAGTACATGTGCGCAGTCATCACAGACTTCCTCCCAGACACCCCAGTAGCAGTTTTATACCATTACCAATAAAAGAACTTTTGCTTTTAAATAATAACATAGAAATTTAGTTTTAAACAATTATATTAATTTATTCCTTCATACATAAGAATTCACATTCTTTATACATAATGTCTAATTGACGAATACAACTGTCGTGGCTTGCATCGAACCCCAGCCATCGCACAAGAACTTTATTTCCTTTACTCTTCAAAACCTTCTCGACTAAATACGTGTTTGGATACTTGGTAACTTGAATTTCTTCGCCGCAGAAACCTCCTCGAATAGCCGTGCCTTCCACATCTTCTAGGTAGTAGGTCCTTGGTTCGTAGTGACGAATCTTGGCCACTTTAAATATTTCAGTGCTCCAGTTTGGTGTGAAGCCTTTAGTAAATGTTCCCTTCACTCGCGATATCCTTACATAGTCTCCAACCTTCACTTTATGCATGTGCAGGTCTAGTTTCTTCTTATTTTTATAAACAGTGTGTAGTAAAGAGTTGTCCTTGACATCCACAGGCTTCATGTTCGTAGTCCGATGTACTTTATTGTTATAGTTCGAGACCAGACGAGATAAAATATCTAGCCACCTGTAGTTTCCTTGAGCTGAGAATTTTTCCACATTTCATTCTTTAAAGTACGATTAAAGTGTTCCACAATACTAGTCTTAAGACCACTATGGGTTGAATAATGGTTTATTTTATATTTTGACATCAGTGCTAGGAAATTAAAATCGTACAATTCCTTGCCGAGGTCAGTGTGAAGGTTCATGCATGGACCTTTATCTTGCAAAACAACATTCATTGCATTAGTTACGTCCCTGCCGCCCTTAGTTTTCATGGTCACAGCCCACGAATATTTAATGTAGCAGTCAAGAACAGCCAGAATGTACTTGTAAACTTTATACTTGCAAGCATAAGAAATAATTTCAACCGAGTCTGCTTGATACAAGTCCTTCAAAGCAAACACCCACACTATTCTTCGAGACCAGTTTCACCTTGCAGGCTTGTGAAGCTCGCTAGCAGTCTTTTGAGGCCGAATTCTATGTATCTGTCTTCATATAATTCTTTGATGGTGCTAGATATTTCATTTGTATGTGAATTATTTCGTTGGCTGTTATGTCGTACAAGCAAACTCGTGGTGTCATTTCTTTCGCTGTGGTTCTAAAAAGGGCTCAATGGAGTACACGTTTAGTGAGTACACGAACATGCTGCTTGTTTACGGGGAACCTAGTCAAAATGGACGAGCTGCCCGTCGTCTGTACGAAGAACGATATCAGGGTCGTAGGGTTCCAGCTCACACCATGTTTGCACGACTTACGCAGCGAATGTGTGATACTGGTACATGTGCCATCACATGACCAAATGCTGGTGCTCCGCGCAGGGTTCGTACTCCCAGTTTCGAAGAGGATGTACTTCAGAGATTTGAGGAGAGTCCGGATACAAGCAAAAGGTCAGCAGGTTCCGATATGGACGCTGACAAAATGGCTGTTTGGCGAGTTCTTCATGAGCAACTCTTGTACCAGTATCACCTACAAAAAGTGCAACACATGGGTCCGGCGGACTGTCCTCTTCGCACGACCTTTTCTCGTTGGTACATTGGAAGAGTATTGAGGAACCTCGATTTTGCGGTTTTACTCAGCGATGAAGCCAAGTTCACTCAAGACGCTATTTTCAATTCGCACAACAGTCATGTTTGAAATGATGTCAATCCGCATGCATCATTTGTTACAGATCGCCAGGAACGTTTTTCAGTTAATGTGTGGGCCGGTATTGTTGACGGCGTACTCATCGGGCCTTTTTTTCTTCCGCCACGACTTACCGGCGCCGGATACCTCCAATTCCTTCAGAATGAACTACCAGGTCTTCTAGAAGAGGTTCCATTGCATGTCCGACGTGTGATGTGGTACCAACATGACGGGGCACCACCACATTTTCCCTGCAAGTGCGAGAGTATTTAAACCAAACATTTCCCAACCGATGGTTTGCACGAGCGGGCCCTGTCGCATGGCCGCCAAGGTCACCGGACCTAACCCTATTAGATTTCTTTCTGTGGGGTTACATAAAAGGGCTTATCCACGCTACGCCAGTGGAAACTGTCGAAGTGCTTACGCAACGAATTATTGAAGCGTTCGAAATCATAAGGACGACCCCACACATGCTCCAGCTTATCCGTGAAAACATACATGATTCGCCGTTGCCACCTCTGTGTCACTCAAGGTGGGCGTCATTTTTGAGCCGTTGCTTTAGGCTGTCACGTTGTTAAAATGTATGCAACGAATACAATGTTGTGAAACAAAGTCGATGCTGTGATCGATTTCAGACTGAAATTACAATCTGTGCCACGATTACAAACATTAATTCCTCTTCTCGAACGCCCGCACATCCACAACATAATATCTCTACAAAGGGTTGCCTATGCTGACTCTTTCTGGGGCTACAGGGGCTTAACTACGTGTTTCCGGCGACATGTTTAGTGACAAAAAAGATTGCAAATAATACGAGCTTTCTACCCTCAAGCGTTGTAACATGAATTATGATACGCCCTTATATATATATATATATATATATATATATATATATATATATATATATATATATATATATAACGTGTGTGTACCACAGTTTTTTTCTTCTAATTTTAGACATTAATTGCGATTAAATCTTCCTCTTAGGAAATTTTTGTATCTCTCACAGTTTTTGCGTATTGGATCGTAAACGTCAAAATTTGCACTTAACAGTTTCATGTACGCCACTATAACCAACTGACGTACCAAACCGAAAAAATTCACAGTGTATAACAATGTTGTAGGCTATGATTTGACACATATAAAAACAAAAAATAAAATATTTATGTATTTAATTAAAAAGCTGAATTTTGAAATGAAAATTTTAAAATTTGAACAATTCTATGTTGTAGGCTATGATTTGACACACATAACAAAATGTAAAATATTTTTGTATTTAATTAAAAAGCTGAATTTTGAAATGAAAATTTAAAAATTTTAACAATTCTTAAAAAATACAAGAAATATATATTTTTGTTTTTATATGAGTCAAACCACAGCCTACGCCATTGTTATACACTGTGAATATTTTCTGTTTGGTATGTTAGTTGATTATAGTGGTGTACATACAACCGTCAAGTGAAAATTTTCATGTTTACGACTCATTACGCTAAAACTGTTAAGAGACACAAAAATTTCCTCAGAGGAAGTTTTAATCACAATTTATGTATAAAATAAGAAAAAAATATCTGGTACAAATATAAAAATAAATAAAGACGTTGAAAACTGAGGTGAACCGCACCCGTGACTCGTAGCACACGTATATTATGTAAATACGTTACTTTTATTGAGAGCTGACATGCCAAATAGCAGTCTGAAAAGATCTACGAGTCGTTAAGCTCTATGCAGTCTATTTAAACAATACTTTTCCCCACTCTTAAGTCTGGCTGAAAATGGTGAAACTGTATGGCACACTGTAAAAAAAAAAAAACTTCCTAAACAGTAATTGAAGTAAATAACCTATACACAGTATGGACCACTGAACATATTTCAGCTTGTAAACACAGCAAATGTTAAGCATTTCTACTGTACAAGTCTGCTAACAATAGTACATATTTGACTGTTTCCTAAAAACATATTGGAATGCTAGAATTTTCATTTCTAATTCACAAATAATTCAAAAAATACAAGAAGTATATATTTACTGCTGTTTTATACATATCTTGACGTAGCCCGTGACAGTGTTCTTCAGTGATAATTATTTCATTCCTCCGTTTTGTTTCTTGAATGAAAAAAATTTTGGGGTTTGACATGTCACTACACAAACTATGAAAGTTGGAAAAGTTTCATTACTGTAAACATAGTGACGATGTATGTCTACAAAACAAACCATATCACGTACACATATAAGAAGGTATCAGCATAACTAACGAGCTTACTAACCTCAGTATTGGAGCATACTTACCCTTCACATTATACAGCTGTAATTAAACATGTCACTTAAAACTAAAAGTAACAATATGATATTTTAACTGAATACATAATTTGATATGAAATGATTAAAGAGTTCAAGAAATACAGGATGCCTAGAAACAATCAAAATACGCACAGCACGCGAATGATTGAAAACGAAAATTTAAGTGGCAACACTGTATGGAGGCAGTCCCCTCACACTCCACATCATCATTTTAATTATATTGCGTCAAGTGAACCTAGAATCATGTTTGGACTGCTCGGGAATTTAACCTGCACCCATAATGTGCAGGTCAGAACAATATAAGATATCTGAGAAGTGCAACAGTAGACTAAACACAGCGCTATGTTGCCACATTTTGCATCAAAATGACATCGTACAACACTTTGCCACAAACATTTTCGTTTGCAATTTAACGCAGAATTCGCGTAGTGTACTTATTACGCGGTTGTTTCTGGATACTCTGTATCGCAAGTTAATTAGTTCGTATGTTATCTTCCAAAATGGCGGAAACTGCTCAACTGAATCAATAACCATTACTAAAATAATGCTTGTGTTTCAAACAGACAAACAACCCTATTAAATATAGTTTAAAGTCAACTGAACAGGAAATTTGACAAAACATGTTTATTTACTCATGCAGTCCTCTCTCTGAAAATGAAAGATCTATGTAACTTAATCCTTCAAAAATCAAAGCCTGTATGTGTTACTTTAAAATAATTAAATTTTGTTAGAATAAGTCTAACAACTCTCAAAATATCACATACACAATATTAATTAATGCAGTGAAACCTATCAAGATGGCTGATCTACAATAGTAAAAATTTGCTCAAATCACAGCTTTATTGATAAACTGTCGAAGTTTGGCTGGTGAATGGTCAAAAATACGAAAAACTTAGTTTTCAAACTATGACTAAACGAGCATTATTCATGTCATGCCATCTTACTAAATGGCTGGTCTAAAGCAATTCTGCCTACTTTCGATTCCTGGCAGTGTCGACCTACATTTTCGCATGCGTGTCAGTAGATGTTCAGCTGGTTTTCTCTGGGATCTCCCTTTCCCCCAACCCAACATTCCGGCGCCGCTCCATACACTCCCTACACAGAAAACCACACTGTATGTGTTGACCAAAATCTCCTCAGTGAAACAATTAGATTACGAAGTATCAAAATCCAAAATTAGGTTTGAATTGGGAATAACCTATCTCGATATATGAACACGCTTAAAATTATAAAATCGCTACAATTAGAAAATAAGATTAATGTATTAGGAAAACACAAATATGTACTCAATTTAAGTAGGTTACGTGTATGTTGATACCAAGTTTGATTAAAATCTATAATTGGGTTCTAAAGACATTGTTGGGGGACATACAGACAGATATGCAACGTACATATTCATTAAAGACGTACATATTACTTCTAGGGGCGTCATTTCAGGTTTTTCTTAAGGAGGGGGGCAAGATTTTTTTTTCGGCGACAGTAACCTTGTCGCATTTTTTTATTAATTAAGCATGTATAAATTAGAAACGTTAATAATAAAACTTCAGTTTCATGTGCTTAAATTAGCATTATTTAAATAAAGTACAAAAAATATATTTTATACATTTATAATTCTAAATCCAGGGGAGGGGGGCATTTGCCTCCCCCCTGCCCCACCTAAATGACGCCCCTGATTACTTCATAATACTTACCCTCCAATTATAACCATAAGTTTTAGGGTCTCATACAGCTGTGACTTGGTAAAGTATCACGTACTTAAGATAGACTATAGTGGAAGTGACCAAGGATGATATCCGACCTCATTAAGCAACGATGGTAGTTAGTTATTGTTTCAGGTTATGTATTACATACTATTTATTTGGTTATTTAAACTATTACCGAATGTGGGCAATCTATGAACTATACGAATTGTGCCACAGAGTGATGGTCAATGTGTTTTTTAGTTGAGTAAACTTAGCTGCATAAAAATATTTGGTGAAGTTATACACTTACTACCAACATAAAATTCTATTATGCTGTGCTTCTGAGGGCTGGGTGGCAGGAAGCTGTGTCGAACACCGTATGGACTAGCCCATGAATCACGGGCCGGGCTGCCCCGTGATGTAAACCCCGACGATATACGTCATAGAGACCTGTTTGAACTGCGCCTTGGCCCTGCGAGGCCGGCCTATGAGGCTCAAGTCACGTCCGAAGTATGATGTAATGTCTATTTTTAGACCCCTGTAATGCGGAGAATCCCCGACTGTGTATAAAAGCACCGAATCGACACATTGGTCGAGTTCGCAATTGGTCATGCTAGAGGAAGGTGTTATGCTTGTGGAGAGAGACTGGTGAAGATATCTTGGTGACGTCAGATTCTGTGAGGCGTCAGGCAGCTACCTACGGAGCAGTGTCGGACGAAACACGCGGACTGCTGCGACGGGCTGACGGGCGAAGATGAGGTGCGCGACGGGAATCGAACCGAAGACCTCAGGAGTGAGGACAGCGGTACACTCGGGGTGCTGCGCAGCACATGGTGAGCCATCACCACTTCGGACTATTAAGGTTGTACACTGTCATTATTTGAAAGAGTGTTGATTGGATACATGACTGAACTTTTATTGTGATTTGTAGTCTTTGATTAAGGTAAATATTCTTGTGCTTTAATTGTCAAAGTAAATTAACGTTTCTGTGGCACAGTTAATTAAGTGTTGTGAAAGTTATAGTTGATTACTGTTTTGTGTATTTTTATAAACTTTGTGAGCCAGTTAATCAATAACTTAATTCGGCTCTCTTATTTCTAATTATAGGACCTCCATCCCAAAGAGCTCAGAGAATTGCCCACATTTAAGTTTTTGCTAAACTTGTAACAATACTTAAATGGAAATATATTTTATGATCCATGGGGTGGGTCAGCTTACTAATAACAGTAAAGTAACATTTCAGATTAATGCTTTCAAAGCATAAAAATATAATAAAGAATTATTAATAACTATTCAATTACAAAACTAGCCTATTGCAATTATAAACCACATTCATTTTAATATTTCTGGATAACCATGGTCAAATGCAAAAGAAAAACAAACTAAGTATTATTATGAAATGTAAAAGTATCAAATATGGCGGCACATGTTCCACCGCGTACGTTCAAGCGGCGAACAATGCTGGTACACTCTAGCGGCGTTTAGCGCAACTACGACTGCTACTGCTCTGATTCACGGCCGGCAGGCACTCTTAATTCAACATTATTACAGTAATTAATGTATCGATATACAGTTAAAAATGTAGCGTGGTGTCCACTAGTCATACGTAGGGCCCGATAGTTATCGCGAAAACTACCGTGCCCTAGTCATATGGCATAACGCTATGTCATACCAAGTCAATACAGAGTACTGTATAAAATGTTATAGTCGGGCCGGCCTAGGAACGAACTTGACCCCGCCAACAGCAGTGCGCGAGAGAAAGAGACAGTATGTAGTGGGAAGTTTACAACGGGTAGAAACTTGACTGAGGACTTGACAGGTAATTGCAGCGTTGCCACGCCCAGCAGTAACCTGTTGTGATGTCCGTGGCTGCGAGGAAGAGTGATAATACGCAGCCAATGACCGGACGTAACACAGGTGGAAAACGGATGGTTTAGAGGCCATAAAGCTGAGAATTGGTACTCGTATATACGAGTATTCCAAGCGGGCCGTTGTTACCAGTTTCGCAAGCAGTGAATAGGACGTCAGCAACACTTGGAGTGACAGAAAGAGATTTTGGTCAGCGCTCAACATCGATGTCTTTTGCGCATGTGAGGCGTGAAACGAGGTGAGTATGGAGCAGCGACCGAATGAAGGAACGGCTGGTAAAACGGGAGAGCCCCGAGAAAACCCGCCGACCAGCGACATAGTTCGACACGATTGTCACATGCGAAAATCCGGAGACCGACCCCGCAGGGAATCGCCTTGGTGGGAGGCGAACGGTCCGATCATTCGGTCACAGCGGCACCTAACAGCACTTGAAATAGCAAGGACAACATTTATACGAACTGTTACGATTACCAAGAGCCTCGCCTGGAGGACGGGCTAGCGAAGACGACAGTGCAATCAGGTCAGTAGTTGCACAAGACAAGAGCCTCAGTGATTCTCCACACCTGCACTGAAGTGTCGTAATATAATGCAATGTATTGAGGGAATCGGGGTCTGTCTCTTTAAGCCTTCGCCATTTCGCCAGGATGGTCCTGGTCGAGGCCCACGATGTGCCGCCGTCCGTCGATAGCCGAACACATTTATCATCAGCCTCCGGGACATCATTTTACGGAGACGAACAAACAAGGGGTGGCGGCGGGGTCAACACACGCCAAGCAGCCACCACTAAACGTGGTCATGTATGGCCCTTGTCGTGCGGAAATGTAACACAAGGCGCGCCAGTAGGCACCACGTGTTTGACCCCGCGCACCTAGTGGCCACAGCCGGGTCGCGCAGTACTCCCCCCCCTCCCCCCTCCAAGGCCCAACATCCACTTTGAACCTGGTGGTGGACAGCCAAAGGAACCTTGGTTGACAGCAGCATAACATAGGCCGAACAAACTGGACTCTGAAGATGAAGTATGGTGTTCTGATCCTCATACTGACAGAGAATGTTCCTGAAATAATGATAGGTTAGTTATGGGGCCTCCCTAGATGCGCTTGAAATGCGTTGCAGCTGGTTGCGATTAATATTTTCTTGCCAAAACTACTAAACGCGCATTTTATTTGTATATCTACGAAAAGAACACAAACTTAAAACTATGTCGCTATAGTTTCAATAGTTCAGCACGTTTATTTAAAACATCATTTTCGGACCCCTCAAAATGGCCAAAAATGGGGTTTTCAGACCGCCGCATATGGAAAAATAACAACCGGATTCGAAAAACATAACTATCGAAACAAGTGTTAGAATTTAAACTATGCTAAACCCAAATAAAAAAAAAGTGGCCACCGCTTAAAGTCCCAACTTTGTGGCTTGCGCGGAGAGGCGATAATGCATTACATACGTCGGCCAACGGCACCTTTACCGCTCCTGCCTCACACACACAAACACAGCCTATCTAGGGAGGCCCCTTAAGTCAACTTGACACAATGACAGGAAGTGACGGAGGAAGCGGCCATGGCCTTTCTTAACATGGCTACCTGCGTGAACATATTTAGCGCGCCTGAAGTCTAGAAGTGCGGTAGCTGCAAGGACGACATAGCAGGCGTATCACGCCTCACACTCGCCTCTAGGACCACGTCACTGAACTGACGTATAGTCTTCTCCCAGACAACTAGCCTCTATAGAGACATTCAGTACGCGACCCTATCATTTTATGACGTAATATTAAATACAGAAGTGTATTGTGTATGTCTATACCTTCTACAAAGAGTCTGCGCAAAGACTTTTCAATTTGGAATGTATGTTTCACGAGACATTTTGCGATGCGCTGTTATTTGAAAATTAATGTTAATGGGCACCATTAGTGTGACGTCACACGACGATGCTGGTTCCGAACAGTTATATTCTTGGCACATGTTAAACAATGATCTAATTTTACAATCCTAAAAAAAACTGGGTAGATTCTATTGTTTTTCGAAATAAGTAAAATCATAGACGTTATGAACATAGCCTAACACATAAAATTGCAGCATACTCGGAGTTATTTATGTGTAAGTAGCGACGAGGTTACTTAACCTAAAGGTAAACTTGCATCTTTGTTCTCGTCTGAATAGTAGAATGTATTTGCAATAAAACATGGCCCATTACAAGAAGAATGAATTAAGTGTACTGGAAACTAATACCTACATTTACATTTCAATGCTAAACTTTCAATGCTAAACTTTCAAAGCAAACCTTTGTTTAGAACCAGTGCTCTCGTGTGACGTCACAACTAATGGTGTCCATAAAGTTCTGGTGCTTGCATGGATAAATAAATATAGACGTTAAGTTCTGTTCTCCCGGGTAGCACACTAGCATGTCGTTACTGTCCTCTCCTGGTGGACCGTTATTGTACTAGACTTGTCGGTGTGACTCTTAATGATTTTACGTCCACTAATCTCTACGTCGAAGGTTACGTAAGCGGACGTGCCGTCGCACAGTGGGACAGTAACCAAATCTAGCGGGAAAAAATCAAATTTGTAAAGTTATACAGGAAATAATTTATACAATGTAATTTGTTTAGCATAAGTGAAAGATTATGAATCTGATTATATTATGACTGTCTCAGTCACGCAGCAAGACACAAGCAGCTGAACACTTATGGTTTTGTTAGCTTGACAATGGCAGCGAGTGTTGAACGAGTATTGCGCAAGGTATTTCTGTCTGCGATAAAACTGCAAAGAAGAAGCCGATTATTACGATCAATGTCTTGAATTCTTCCGTAAAGTTATGTTGTTGTATTTTAAGTTCTACAACAGTATCATGAATGATATTTTTTTATCATGATACATCTATGTATACCTATGATAAAGTAATAATGTTGGCAAATATTTTTCATATTTACACGGAAATTAAAAAAAAATTTCTGGATCTATGTCTTGTAACTATAACCAAAATGTCGCCTGAAGTGTGGAGTTCACACCCAATTTTCAGCAAGTGCCCGTACTTGCCCCATTTGTGTATACATAATTTTTTTTTAAAGTCATGCGCATCCGCCAAAATTGCAATATAGTACGATTATAAATGCGAAAATGTTTGTTAGTTTGTCATTTCATGCAACAACGGATCAACGGATTGACGTTATTTTTATGTATAGAAACATTATAGGCCGGAGTCTAAAAAGCTACTTTTTACTCCACGATTTAGATTTTATGGGTTAGGGGGGGGGGTTGTGCTAAAGGGGGCATAGAAGCAGACCAGGGCACCTACCAAAAATCAGTGAAAACAAGCTTTGGTAAGTTGTTATATGTAGACTCGTGAATATTTCTGCAAAAAAAGAAGGGAATAAGTATGCTTATGAGATCACCTTCCTGTCTGTGTGTACGTGTCTGTGGTTGTGTATGCATGTGTATACGTGCATGTGCATACGTGCATGTGCCTCCCCTCCCCTCCTCCCTAAAAACTTTTGAACCTCTAGACCGAATGTCATCAAACTTGATACACATATACTACATACACAGCTGACTCGACTCTTGTGTATATCGTTCATACTGGATTCATATTTTCAAAATTGCGGCCATTTTTATTTTTAACATAGTATTATGTATCTTAGGAAATAATTTTTAGAATTGCACCAAACTTAGTACACATATATCACATACCAAATTGGCTTGAATTGTGTGTATTATTGTATTACTCATCTTAGCTAATCATTTTCAGAATTTCATCCTACTTGTAATCATATACTACGTACAAAATTTATTTGACTTTTCTGTATTTCGTTCATTTTCTTTTCATAGTTTTATAATGGTAGTCATTTTTATATTTATATCATTATATGACATACATGTTTGAAATTTGTTCAGGATATATTTGGCACACACATACAACATACAAAGCTGCCTGCACTTTTGTATATTACGTTTAGTACATGTTCATTTTTTCATAAGGCGAGCATTTAATATTTTTTCCTAATATGACATATTTGGAGAAATTTTTTTCCCAAGCTCATTAATATCTGCACACATACACTACTAAGTTAGTCGATTGAAATTTGTGTATTTCGATCATCATTTGGTAATATTTTGAAAACTGTAGTCATTTATTATCTTTATGATAGAATTATGTCTCCGAAAAATTTTTCCCCATCTTATTCATAGTGGGTAAAGAAAAAATACATATTAAACTGACTTACTTTATGTATATTTCGTTTATAATATGAGCCAACTAATATTACTAATTAATATTCCTAGAAGTACACAATGTATTTTAACTTTCAGGGTTAATTTACACCCTATTACGTAAACTTTAAAAAATTACACGACTCGGCAAGAATTTAAACAAAAAAAATATTTATCTAAAACCACTTACTAGGCCGAATAACAGCGCCTCCATGTTCACATTATCCAATAAGTTACCTTTAAGTTTCACACTTCTGTCAATCATATCTCAAATTAATTACTTTCCCATGTTCGGAACATGATGTTGTAACACCTGTATATGGCTGGAAATGCTATACAGAAACCCGCAAGTTAACGGTTGTAGCTATAGATTATTATTGTTGCGTGCCATGTGCCTGGAGGCCAGTGGTCGGCGGCTGTTTCGTAACACCTTGAGGGCTGGCCGATGACTCAAAGCCCGGGTGGCTCATAGTGGGAAAACCGCCGCACCTACGTCATAGATACCTGTCCCAACTGCGTCTTAACCCTTCGAGGGTGGCCTACGTGACTAAAAGTATATCCGAAACATGATGAA
>PNEQ01083038.1:0-14206 GCA_003012365.1 Medauroidea extradentata | reverse complement strand
TCGATTATCTATTGGCTTATAACCGTACAAGCAGGTAGCAAGCGATAGCACTTCGCATTATTTCCTTACTTAGTACTGGCTTGCAGTAGTCAAACGCGTTTCGTATCAGCCGCCAGCAAGTCACAGACATGACAATGAAGTATACGTAATTGGCGTTCAACCTGACCTAGAATGTGTCTGCGAAATTTACGTACCTCTAATGATAACATTTGGCATTCAGAGTCTATCATGACCCGCACCAGCACTTAATAGACGTTTATAAGTTTAAATGTGCTGTTATCCATAATTTCTGATGTGAGACTAAAATCAATAAATAGAGGCACGATTATTTCGCGTATTCATCTGGCAGCAGCTTAGACTTATCAGTACTATACACACACTGGCCTCAGTCGAATATTAATTGGCTCCTAACCGTACACGCAGGTACCACGTGTGTTCGGAACGATATATTGCCTTATTTATTACTGGTTTGTAGTCGTCAAATGTGTATCAGAACAACTGTCGTCCGATCACAGTAATGACAGTGATGTTTAATCTGACCTAGAATCAATACGCGAAATACTCGTGCCCCTATCAATAAATAATCAGTTAATTACTAATTACGATCTGACAAATCACTACAGTAAAAGCAACAAACAAACTAGACATTAAAATACCTCTTACGACATTCTACACAGCTTTACTTGGCATGTTTTTTTTTTAAATAAAAAAGTTAATGTTAACTAAATACAACATTTTAAGGCATCTACCACCTTAAGGGACTAGGGATAGCGCTTAGACATTGCACGAATGCCTTATAATTCAGCTTGTAATATTTATACATGCATTACACAATGACTTTGAAAAGGCGCTAAAGTACGAATGATTTATAAATAATGTTTGACTAATTACTCCTTTGATATTTTCGGATGTTATGGATTAAGGAGTCCATCGCAAGGTATGTATTTTACAGTAGCATTATAATTAAATAATTTCAATAAATGTTTCTAAACAACAAAAACAATAGTAATTCCTAACATGGTTGAAAATGCCTCACGTTAAATGCGACTCGTATGGAAACAAAGTGACACAGCACAAAATCAATTCGTGTAGATAAGGAAAAGTCATATACACTACCGTAGAAAACAACTAACAAAAAAGTATACATAAATAGCAACAGTCACCGAGGAAAATTTTAAGTCCCTTAAAAATTTCTCATTAAGGCTCGGTTTCAGACGCTATATTGAATTTTATAATTTTTCGCTATTTTGAAATTCTAAAAATAAAATTGTTAACTATATGATTATACCTCAAATTCTATTTAGGCCTACATTTCGCTGCAATTCAGACCTTGCGATTTAGCTATTAACCTATAATTACGTCACAATGTGTGTGGAAAATTAATTTATATTCATAAATTGCTCGAAAATTGCGCCCGAACTATACATTAATAGCTCTATTGCCATGCTTGAATTGCAGCTGAAGGTAAATATAATTTGCGGTATAGTCGCCGATTCAACATTTTTCTTCTCAGAATTCCAAAAAATAAATAAAAAAAACAATATGGTGACTAAAACCGAGCCTTCAGTCGAAAAAATATTTTCAATTTGTTCGTTAAGTAAATATACTGGGAGTAGCACCTTGAAAATAATCTTTAAAAGTCTCATTTCTCTCAATAAAATCGAAAACTACTTGGTATTTTCATTGTTTTGATACAATCCAGTTGGCGTTTAATAACAAGTAGTAGGCCGATTTCATTTCCTATTTATAGAAATTAGCCTAATTGTACAGTTAGTCTTCGGGGTATCATTACTTCACTATAGCGAGCACTATATTCACTTAACAGATAAATTGAAAACACAATTCTGAAGAACTATTTTATAACCTATCACCACACCAAATTAACACACTCCGTCCTGACTCACCCTAAACGATAATCATCTTCATATCTTCACACTGTCTTTCATCTATTGCATTTTAGCATTTCCATTTTGTCTTCTTTAAAAACATACGTAACTTCTTTATGTTATGCGTTAATAATGTGATAAACTCTGTTAATTTGTATAATAACAGACATACATTGTAATGTTTAACCTATTCTATATAAACTGATTACAAAGATTAAAAATATTTACCATTCGGTTATAAAAGTAGCTAACCGTACTTTGTATTTCAATAGCAGACAATATTTAATTAAATGAAAAAGACAACCTTTATAATAAAATAAAACTGCAATACTGATAAGTGGCAGTAGCCAGAATATTTCCACATTCACCGTCCAATTAAATGTTGGAAATGCAGGGCATTCACGTAACAAAATAAGTTCTAAGATCTTTCCACTCTCCTGTATAACAACATTTTCTCCAATTGTCACTTTTCTCTCGAAGGTGAGATACGTAAGAAGTTATAGTCTGTCGCATGTAAGGATCCCACTTTTTGACAGTTGTGTTATATTTTTTTTACAGTTGTTGCCATTGAATAAGTAGTGTTTTCGACTGCCACAAGTAATTTTTGAACAAACGCTGACTCTCAAACTTTGCAGTACATCAAAATTAAAATTATTTTTCTATAGAAATTTGTACACATCATAGGTCTTCAGAAATGTGAAAAACTGGAATTCTTATGTGAGACAGGCTATACCGTATAAATAACTAGCAGACTGAACATACCAACGCTAAGATACAATACTACTTATAATATAGTCTGTGTGGGAACTCGTAAACAGACAGTGCAGGGGTAAGGGGAGAGAATCTGGGAAAGGGATTCACACACAAAAAAAAAATCGAAATCACATCGTCAGTCGATTCTACACGTGACTACACGAGGTAGCTACTTTTTTTTTTAATGTCAATTCTAGACAACGCCGGGTGTAAAGGGTGGGGGGGCAGGGGGGGGGGTTGTGAATTTATGGTCGGGTCTACGGGCCTGCACAGGCAGAACAAAGGGCCAAATAAATTTTCCCGATCCTGAGCGCAAAGCCGTTTGCGGATTTCGCCGCCAACCAGTTTTACAGATGGCCGCTGTCAATGTTATCGGGCGTCATGTTAAGCCACGGGAACACACAACGAGCAGCAGGCGACAGTTTACCATCAACGAGGAGGAAATTCTTCGGCATAATGCCCGCACGCTCTGGAAAGGATAAACAAATAAATATCGTATAGGGAGGATACCCAAGGACAGGGCATTGCCCCCCGAGAGCAGGCTTCTACCTGGACGGCCATGACATAAAACGTAGTCCAACGATAGAGAAACGACGGGACGCGAAGGAGTAGGGGAATCAGGAGTGCCACGAAAAAAAAACCGCCAGACATCGGCCAAGTCCGTGACTTCGCCTTAGGTATAGTCTGTTTCCTGTAACGCTTCCGTGTTTTGACATTTCTCTTCTGATAAATGTGTCCAACAGTTCCATCGTTTGGAGCTTTAAACCTACCTGGCTTCCTGGAAAAGCACGGTCTCCACAATTCTGTTTACAGACACACTTCTCAGAAGTGAACAGTACAAACATGGAATTATTACAAGAGATAGACTATAAGGTAAGTGGGCTTTACGTCTCGTCGACAGCGAGGTCATTAGAGACGGTGACACGCAACTTGGTGCAATGAAAGAAGCTGAGAGAGGAGTCGGTCATAGCCTTTGTTAAGGCACCATCACATAATTTGCTTGGAGCGATTACGGGAAGCCATGGAAAACAGAAATCAATATGGCCGGAGCCGGGGATCGAACCCGGGACCTCCCGAATGGTAGCCTTGGTAGGAGGCGAGCGTTATAGCCACTGTGCTGACTGCGGCTCCGACAGTTCCGATACAAGCAGTGAACGCTTACCGACTTATCTCTGCGCGGAGAGAAGAGAATATATACACGAAATAGCGTGAAGTCGCGAATTGGACGCTCTTGTAGTCACCACTTACAAGGCCTATAAATCTGCAATCGCTTATTTATGACAAAAGACAAAGTGTGTTCTAGGCCTCTTCATCATTTCTTAAGTTTTCATACATTATTATCATATAAATACCATCACGACAAATCAGTCACGTCCCTCGTTTATTGACTTGATATTTCACTTGGTCAGTAAGTCAATTACTAACAAAATGCCCTCTAAAATTTTTTATTTTTTATTTTTTTTTTATTTTCACTTGACAGACAATGCGAGAGTAAGAGAATATTTATTATATAATTTTGTGATATCATGAACTATTTTTGCACAGTATGATATTTCTAGTTAACAATATTTGTCCATAATCACAGAAGATCGTTATTTTAGTTCTCAGTAGGCTACATATGCTACTGTTCCAGGCTTTGAAAACAGCAGCAAATTATTTTGATTCCAAACAATAATAGAAAAAAATACAATATATATGTTGGCAAGAGAAACTGATATATTTCAAAATTGTTGAACTAACGTTTCTAGTTTCGTAATACATAAGGCTGCATTTTTCTTAATGTCTTCCTTATTCAAGATTTTAAAAAGATTAATTTTGAAATGTGATAATTGAGCCAGCTAATTACCTCACATTACGTAGATTATATCTAAACTAGTAAAACGTAATTACGCGGCACTTAAGCTCCTGTAAAATTTGCATAATAATTATCATCACAATTTAATGAAAACCAAATAACACCAGGTACGAAGAGATCTTCGAAACAACGTTGCAATGTGACTTCAGGACAATGAATGGGTTTCAGGAAATACGCCATTGCTTAGGTTTAGTTGGCAAAAATCTGTGTTGCATGACGAGTTCTTACCAACAAAATCAAACCCATTTATTCTCATCTAATACAAAAATGCGCACATAATCATAATTATTGTTTCATAGTGAAACGTTATCAGTAATTATTCTGACTCTTCAGTTATAATACGAAAATTAATTATGTACTACCACTATGAAAGCACGATATGATTTTTGTAAGAGTTTGTGGAGGATTCTTTTTCTGCAATAATGGGCGAACTCCAAATCGCATAGGAGCAGCAGAAGCCAGAAACTATAGATATGATCGCGAATGTGTGGATGTAGATTTACGTCTGCAGAGGGCACACTAAACATTTGTAATACTTGTCAGTGAAACTTTTATTTGCCAGACACACATCTTACTTGTTTATCACATGTTGCCTGTCCCAATGGTTTGTAGACCTAGTACTTTCTACCAACACAGCAGGCCTGTCTCCGAAACAGGTCTCGATTACAAGATTAATAAGAAACCTATTTCCCTTCGCTTTCCTTCGATCTCTCATGTAAAACGCTAATTAGTAATTATATGGAGTCTGACCGCGATCCAAGTTCGATCCCCGGCGGGGTCGATCTCCGGATTTTCGGAAGTGGGAATCGTGCCGGACGATGCCGCTGGCCGGCGGGTTTTCTCGGGGGTCTCCCGTTTCCCCCGCCCCTCATCCGGTGCTTTTCCATCGTAGGATCTCGTTTCATGTCATCCTTCGGGGTAGGCCTACGTAGATTGCTTACGAGTTCCCATTCTTAAAATCTGCAATCGAGGTATCCTCCATATACGATATTTATTTATTAGTAATGATTTTAACTGCGGTGAGTTATGTAATAATTTAACCAAGTAATGAAAGTATATAAAGTTTTTAAATGTAGGATATAACTGTAGACCATTTTTTTTTGCTAACTTCGAATGTTTGACATTGATATCTTCCATTCAATTTGTTATAAACGAAGTCCTGGCAATAACATTTACTACTATTAAAAAGGAAAGAAAAACCCTAGAAGGCAAAATACCTTATTAATAAATGTGGGAGATGATTTGAGGAGTCGGCGGAATACGTAATGCGGGCGGGGGGATAAAGAAAAGGGGCGATGCAGCGGCGAATGTAGAATCGATACGACTCCAACAGAGTAACGAGGCTCTTGGGGCCAAAGCCTCTGGCCGGGCCAAAATTACAGGAGGCGCGACTACGTGACGCGCAAACAGCTTGCCTTCGCTGGTGAAGCAGGACTCGGTGCTTTCGTTTGTGTTCATTACTAGCAGAACCCAACAGGCGTTGTCCTGACACTGTGAATGTAAGAATGGATGTCGGTCGAATTGTGAACCAACCACCATCCCCACCCCCTCATGTCCTATATGACATGCGGGGAAGCTACGTTTTCTCGGGGATCTCCAGATTAACCCGCCCCTTAATTCCGACGCTGCTCCATACTCAGATCATGCCACCTCTTACACTAATTTTTTTTTTTTACTTTTATAAAGAAAATTGTTGGAAACCCAGCTGCCAAATAAATTCCTTGTAAAACTATAATGGTTGTCGTAATAAAATACAAAGTATATGTGTAGTAAGTTACAAGCTATAGCCTTGTATTTGTATAAGTAATAAGAAAAAAATTGAATTTAAAATATACATGTTTGTTAATGACGCGGTTATATCTTACAGTGTGGTTGATATATAGGCTATGTGTTCATTTTTGTTGAAAAACAAGGTTCGGGATAATTAAGTGCTTCGTACATTGAAAGCAACATTTTTATAACAATGTTATTAACAATATTATGTTGGAGACCCTTTTGTTAATTGACAGTGTTCTGCTTTCTCATAATTTACGTTGCAAATGTAAAATATAGTAAAATATAGGGTCTAAAGTGAATGATGTGTGACGTGATGAGAGTAAAAATTTTGACACTGGTTTTAATTTACGTAATAATTTTTTTGATTCTACGTAAGTTTCGTAACTCGTGTGACATGGTATTTATGAGTCATTGCCTAATATACGCGTCGCTTTGGTTGTTCAGCGAGTTTTAAATGGACGGTGTTTTGCATAAACAGACCAAGTGCCAAATTTCCGTTATCAGTACAACATGCTATATATTTTTTTAGATTTCAAACAGTCTTACAAAAATTTTTTGGCCCTATAAAGTTAAAATTTATGACATAGGATGTAGGATCAAAATACTTTTTGCAAGACTGTTTAAAACCAGAAACGCATTTTATACATAACTTATAACTGGAAGTTGGTCTGTTTATGCAGAACACCATCCAAATAAAATCGTGATAAAGTTATATATTGCTAAATAATTCAGAGCTAATATGTTGGTAATACACACGGCATTCGTACAAGGACTCTACAACGCATTTAACTAGAAGTTTTGTGCGTTAAATATTCTCCCAGGTAGGCGTGATTTGTGTAGACAGCAAACATATATCACTAGATAAGAAACAATGTTTTAACAGTTTCACGAAAGACTATAAACTAAAAGTTTACCCCTCCCATATGGAATAAAGAGAATCCCAAAAGAAACTCTCTTATATAAAGCACGTGTAATGTGGAAAAAGAAACAAGACGGTAAGATGTATGAGGCATAGAATGATAGTGGTGTAAATCACATAAAGTAATTTTCACAAAAACGATTAATTGCTTTTGCATATAAAATACAGCGCCCGTTTTTTGAGTACTTGAATTTTACTCCGAAAATTGGGTAAAAAAATTGTAATAACCGTAACAGAACTTTCTTTTAAAACATGTTTAATATGATAATATGAATGAAAAAAGTATCTCTTACATCGCCATAATTTTAATCCCCTCATGTGTGCAATACCCCCTCCAAGCAAGGAAACTAGAGAGTTCATTTATTTCATAATGTTTTCAACATACTGAAACAGGCATTTGCGAATAATTTTCTCTATTTATTTACGTTATCACTCGCATACATATTTTACGGTACAAATAACATCGTTTAACGTAAATATTGAATGCGACTACAATGATCGTAGACCCACATAATTGTGACTTTTATTGCCAACATACTAAATATCATACCAGAACCAAACATTTATAATTAACATTATTGACACGTTCAATGCGGACTCACTCGAACATTAGCTAACACAACTAAAATATAGTTATTCCACATTTTACATTAACAGTACAATAACACAGTGAACGTGTCGAAACCTCGAAACCAATTAGTAGCCCTTGTAACTAAACTTAATTCCGTAACTTCAATGTGAAATATCGAACAAATACGCGGAAACTTTTTTCCGTAAAGTTAACGCAGAAGTTAAATTAGCAGGCTCCGTGTTACCTAAATTGTGAAGCGGCCATCAGACAAAACGGAAACGCTCAAAAGTATAACATAAACAGAAATAAGTCCACTGTGGCATTGAGTACATGCTATGATACTCTTATTGGCATATCAATAATTACCATGAATTTTTGGAGTAGTACTGCGGGGAAGATAATGATTATACTCTTCCAAAAAGTAATGGTACGTACTCTAATTTGTGAGAAACGAGATTTGCGCGCATTGAATATATTTTCTGAGAACATTTCGGAGCGTTTCATTAATTCACCTTTTACACTGTGTTTCGTCGTTTATGAAGTAGTGGACATATTTAACAAAAAATATTTTTGTTATGTCGGTGCTGCAGGATAAATAATTTTCCGTTTACAGAGTCGAAGAAAGGTTCTGATGTAACTTCGGCATTGCTAGACCCTAACGCCCGAAGCTACAGGATATATGGAGAGGTTCATTGTATTATAGCACCGAGAATTCTAGTTCCATATTAATAACCTCATTTATGTGGATAGTACGAATAATATTTTTCTTATGCCGTGAACAGCTTTATTTCCACGACAGGTGAATAATGAAGAAATTGGTCAGTGTCTAACAACGACGTATTCACAGCGAAAACAATGGTTAAATCCTTGTAATCAGGCCGTAAGGATTTCAAATTGCTGGTAGCAAACTTCTTCGTGTCGTTCTCCAGCAGTTCACATGTCACGTGACATTGTTATTGTCGGGAGTAGAGTTCCAGGGGGAGAAGGGAGCGGAGAATCACCCGTTCTGTGCTGCGCCCTTCGTTTCAACGTGCGGGAGGGAACACGTGAGTGACAAATCGATTTTAAATCACCCCTTAGCCCCTGCCCCCCCCCCTATATAACCTCCTCTTCCCTTTATCCCGCATCCCGTTCCTGTAAGCCACGCGGAACCACACCTCCAGACCTAGGCTTCCCGGTTTGATGGGTATCCTGCGAGTTTGCTGTTTACTACGCGTAGTCGCAAACGTATCGGAGAGGAAGGGGGAGCATGAAAATGAGGAATTACTGCTCGACTGCTGCCTACTAGTATAGTCGGTCGATAGAACACAGTGTGTGGACTAAGATGTGTTTACGTACAAGTTCCCTTCCGATTTAAGTCGAATGAAACTTTGCGCTGCTTGCATCAGCGACATGTTCTCATTCGTGCAGTACAGTGTGAAAATATAGATGTTAACATTGCTGGTGGTAGGTGTGTGGGTACAGTGTGAACATATTTTTTCCTTAAATCCATGTACAGAAACACCGTGGTTACGCACTAAAGCCCTCGAAAGACGGCTGATGCCGGTTAGCAAACATTCTACGAGTTGCGAAATTTTTTTTACCACATACATGGCATTCTATACGATTATTACCATATTAGTAGAAACCTTGAATTTTAGCGAATTCATTTGACGGTATATTAGATTCGCAACTCCTATGCATGGACGTTAGTTCAACGATTGGGTAACTGTTTATGGAACTCGACCATGAGAAATATGAACGAATAGCAACCCTGCATGATAAACACTCAACGACTGCGCTACCCTGTCAGATGCGCTACAATAGAACAGCAACCAATGAACAAGTAGATGATCGCAGAGTGAACAAGACTGTAAGGTCGAGCCGGCAAGTCTTCAAATACGCAACATTTCTAGGTCTACATATTAGGTAAGTGTTACACAGCGGGTATCGTGTGTGAAACTAACACTAGAAACATGCAAAATTCTCGTTATTTTCTGACAGCTGACTAGACTCCAAGTGACTATAGGCTCGTCCGGCGTCTCCCGCTGGCCGATATTGTCATGACTTGCCGCGGAGAAAATACTTATACCATTGAATATGCTTATACGTAGCGATAGGAAATTTCGCGAAAAGAGTTTTGCAGCGCTTTGTTTCAGTGCCTTACGTGCGCACCTGCATATCTACTTTGTGGTCAGTGATTGGATGCCGTAACACCCAGCATCTTGAGGTTAAACCCGCAAATCACAGGCGTGATGTGTGGCAGTTATCCGTGTACTGATTGGCACAATGAAATGAATAACAACTATGCACAAAATACTCTTGCCAATAGACATGAAGTTGAGCTGCAGGTGTGCACGTAAGGCACTCAAACAAAGTGGGGCAAAAATCTTTTCACTAAAAATTCCTGTCCCTACTTACACGGTAGAAAGACCAATCTCTGTAAAGACGTAACACATGTAAATGACAACACATAAAAGTTCGTTGCCAATTGAATCGCAGATTATGCTCTGTTATGTATAGGAAAGTGAAGTTTAGTCTGCAACCAAATGATAACGCGAATTTCGCACGTTTCTTACTATGACTAGAAATATAGTACTTAGTTGCATGCTGCAAGGGCTTTTGGAATATGGACATATGCGGATCGGTCCACGCGTGAAGAGATTTTAGCGCTGGTGAGGAGTGACGTGTGAGTGTGGAGTGGTGCCGGAATAAAGGGGCGAGGGAAACGGAAGATCCCCGAGAAAACCCACATTCGAAAATTCGGGGACCGACCCTGCCGGGTGGGAGGCGATGCCGGGTGGGAGGCGAGTGATATGATCATTCGGCCACCGTACTTGTTGGTCCACGACAGAGAAAATACGTCAATTCGTAGAGTAATTTACTGTGCATAATGAAGTGGAATATCTACTCCACTGTATACGACACTATGTAACACAATATCCTATTAAGAGAGATACTAAAGTTTGAAAATTTGTATTTTTTGTTTGTAACTGAACCATCTATGTTGAATTTATTTAAGATTCTCCGCCAATTTGTCTGTGTTGCTGTGAGGTTCAACCGAAGAGCAAACGTTCTGTCCTACCCCGCCGCAAATTAACTATTAAGGGAAGCCACCCTCTTACTCCATAGAACATCCATTCCGGCCAGTGGTACTTGTTTGTGAACAGTATTGTTGACATGTTTTGCCAGTGGGTATCTTTTTATCAATATGGCATTCTTTTACACATATTACAAACAGTAATATGTAAAATACAGTCTTAAAAACTCAGTTTTAATGAAATCTTATCTCTCATTATTCTGATTACAGAAAGTGACATACATTTTCCACTTAATTTTGCACAAGGAATCATCACCTCATAAAGTTTTGTCGGTACAGTTTTATTCATCCTGTAGATACTGCCGATAACGTTACTCTCAAAACGGGAGAAATTTCGAGGAAATATTGTTCTCTTTAGACACTGAATTTTGTTTGCCGTGGCGGAGTAGTGGTTAGACCACTCGCCTCCTATGTAGATCCTGGCTCGATACCTGGCGGCATCGTTCCCGAATGTCGCTTGTGAGAAACGTGGCAGACTGCTGTTGGCCGGCGAATTTACTCAGTGTATGTCGCTGCTGTGTTTACACTAATATGTTCACATTAACCAGTGGCTAAAATGTGTAATCTGTAATGTGTAATCTGTAATGAAGAAAGGTAACCAGGAAGTGCTCAGTTGATCGTGAACAGCCTATAGCAGTGTCTTCGGACAAAAGTGTACGACATAACAGAACCAGTGGTTATGTTGTTGCACCGCCCATAGCTAGGATACATACGGAAACGACTCGGCATGGAACCTCAGACATCTAATAACATCCTAAGAGAACCAATATCGGAATCTTACATTAAAGGCGGAGGTCTTCGTTTAAACTGAACTAAAATATTACTAATTACTTTCCTCAATTATCACTCGTATCATTCACAGTACACTAATGCCCAAGCTGACTGGTTGTATACGTGTATATATTTATAAAAAACAAATGTCCCAGCAAGAAATAGTATCAGTCACTAGTGCTCGCAGTCCTACTATTAAAACACGTCTCTCTCCAGAGTCCAATCAATTTCTCCTAACCTTCTCACACTGACAATTCGACGCAGGCCTCACACCAAAACGATATTCTCCGCCAAGCCGCAGTCGTTGGTTGTTCCCGACGTCACAGTCGTCAGACATAGCATTAATGCTTCACTATTACACTTGCCGATTGCACTCCCGTTTTCCAATTCCAAAAACTCAACTCGAGACTCAATTGTCAGGGTCGCGAAATATCACACTTATATGTGATATCATATGACGGAAAACAGAAGACTCGGAAAATATTAAATTTCAATATCGTGAAGAAATACGAAATCATCTGCATCTTTCTTGTAAAATTAGACCAGACACAGCTTATTCATTTATTTATTCAATCTAAATCAAGTCCCTCTGTGAATTTACTTGTATGAAAATCAACCAGTCACATAGTTAAATACTGTAAAAACAAAATAAACCATGAGTTACAAACAATATAAATCTGATGTTACGTTCATAACACATAAAAATTAATACGTTTTTAACTGAAAGTCTTCCTGAGTCGGTCGTTTATTCATATATAATTAATTATGAAACAGCAGCGGTTTGCGCAGTGACAAGAGTACTCGCCTCCTACCAAGGCGACAAGGGTTCGACTCCCAATGAGGTCGGTCCCCAGATTTTCCCATCTGGGACTCCAGCCGTACGATGCCGCTGGTCGTCGGGTTATATCGGAGATCTCCCACTTTCCACATAAAGAAGGCATTGTTAGTATGCATTTTTTAATAAATAGGCTTTTGTTACTATATGCCTATCTGTTATTAACGCTACATACAATTCTCACAGCATTTTTGCGTGTGTAGATTTACCCCAGAGCATGTCGTACCTTAAGGAAGTAAAATTATAATAATAGATCATTTTCACGTCCCCTTTGCTTAAAACCGACCGTAAATTTCAAAGAATGAAACATCCTGAAGAAAAATTTTTTTTGCTTATCATATTTACATGTTTTATCCCATGTAAGTTACGATCTGTGTAAACATCCAGAAATTTCGTATTATATATTCTATAAATTTGTATATTGTTTATTTTAATATTTAATTGATCCATGTACTAGTATACGGTACGGGACGAAAAAATATCTGCCTACTAAAGGAAGACTATATATAATTTATTCTATTCTGACAGAACCTCACAGTCAGTGAAGATAACGGCGAGCGCCCGTCAGATTTCTCGGCTTGCAGGGCGATGACCTAATACGCAACAAATTTCATGCTATAAACAAGAGAACAGTTAAACCAATTGTAGTGATGTTTCTTTTAAAAAATTATTCAGTTCAGTTCTTTATGAACAACTTTCTCTATTTCATCCCCCATCTAACTTCAAAAACAAATAATGTTTCTCACTGACAATTTTTTATGTAAGGTTAGAAAACAATTTCTATGTAACAAAGAAAATGTTTAGTCTTCTGATTTTTTCGTTGGCTGTCCAGATATATGGAGTTAATAACCATAAAAAATTGAATACGATTTTGTCGTTAATTCTTAAGTTATGATGTACGAGTACAAAGTTTTTGTTTTCGAATTTTTTAAACCGTCTATAATGGTGTAAATGAGGAAATAAATATATTTTATTCGATGCGCGAAAAAGTCACAAAAAATTTTCCGAAGCTAAGTTTGCGGAACGTTCCGTAAATATCTAGTATCGTTAAAATTATAAGCTCATACTAGCCCTTTTTTGTACAAAGAATTAGTCTACTTGCAATAACGATAATATTAATATACATTGCAACAACAGCATGAACTAACCTTCAAGCATTATGTAACCTATAAACATTCTAAACGGACAGTTTTCGTGCGCACAAATTTTAATCAATTTTGTAGTTTTCTAAAAAGATTATATAAAATTTTTTTCTTATAAATTGTATTTTCCGCATAACAAGATAGATCGTTTGCTATTACACTCTCGCCATGCGGATTTATTCCGCATCATTTCTAATGCACACTTCAATTAATTATATGGGATATATAAATATAATTTATTACATATTGTGTATTAAATAGTTCGTCTTATTCAATATTGGTATTATATACATTAATTTAAGCCTGCATTTATCCACACGAGCCCTTAAAAATGAAAATAAACTCGCGTTTCCATTGCCACGCATACGAAAAATATTGTTACAAGTTTGAGAACACACAAACTTTATATGTGGGCAATTTCCATGAGTTCTTTGGGATAGAGGTCTATAATTACAAATAAAAGAGTTAAATTAAGTACTGGATTTAATAGCTCACAAAGCTACGAAATACACAAAACAGTAATCAACTAGAACTCTCACAACACAATTAGTTATGCACACAATTACTCCTGTGTCACAGACACGTTAATTAACTTTGACAATTAAAGCACAAGAAAAGT
>PNEQ01083037.1:0-14207 GCA_003012365.1 Medauroidea extradentata | reverse complement strand
CAATTTTTTTTTCTTTTACAGCTGAAGCTTACAAAGTGACAGTAACTGCACAACCTCTAGTATATTATTATTGTATGTGTATGAAAATATTTTTAAATAACGTCTAATTGCAACTTATTGCATTTTGGCTAACAATTTCCCCAATTTTTAAAATTAAAATTTTTAATTTTGACCGTCACCGAGAATCGTGTCGTTAGATCGGTGTTGTCGTTAGATCCGGTGTCGTTAGATCGAGGCTCTACTGTAATAAGAATTTTTGCTGTTCTTCGTTTAGACAATAATAACAGTATAATAAAATACAAGCTTGAAAATGTGTTGATAATATCAACTTCATTTGTGTGTGGTCAGTCATTACAATTTGAAAATGCCACAGTCAACATCCATAGCTTCTACTTCAAAAATACACAATAATTTGTGTTAAAAAGAAGTTAATTAGGAATTTTTATGTAGTGGTTTAAGTTTAAGAAATAAGACTTAGGTTCTGATGTAAAAATGTTAGTAACTGAACATGTTGTGGCGAGAGGCGGTTCTTTTTTTTTTTTGTGCAAATTCCGTTAGAGGTGCTAAATAACCTCTCTGCAGCTACGGAAACAGCAGGAACGGCCAGTTTATTTTGAGCAAGCAGTTTCAGGTTGGGAAAATATACAATTTATTTCCAAAAGAGCAAAGGGTCATCCAACAGTGGAATAGTAGGCTCTGTTAGGTACCGAGTCAATTCATTTGGTGCATCAGTTGTGATTTGAGATGCATTTGACTTCTGAATCATTTCTGCACAAATCTGTTTCAATGCTTACACTTCTGTTTGAGGTTGAGAAGTAGGTACTACTAATAATGGCATATTCCAATTGACTGCTCCAGGGGTGCACAAGGAGCGCCCCGAAAACTGAAAATATGTAATAGTCACGTGATTGCCCCCAAGGAGCGTGTTGTTTATGCTCCAACAACTGGGACACGCCACATTTACAGTGAAAACATTTGTGGCAACAAATACAGTAAAACTGCTTAAGACGTTCCCACAAGATACGTTTTCCCAGCTGAGTCGTTTAGTTCGTTTGGTCCCATCACTTTTGTCATAAGAGCCATGGTTAATTTTCCCACATATTACGTTTTGCCATGTGCCTGATTTCCCGCGTAATACGGTCAACTTTAGTAAAAAAAAAACGTAATTTTTATAAAAGTAATGACGCGATTTTCTTTAGTAAACAAACTGAAAGGAAACTGCAACTGCAAGAAAAATACCGCATTTGTTTACGTTTTTGTACCGTCATCATAGATAACTGACGTGAGATGTAGCGTTCCACAGACAGCGAGCAGGTACACTCAGGATGGCCAACGCATATGCGTAATACGAAATAAATACAATCCACCATTGGTGATCACGTGCAAACTCGTAGCAGATTGACCGTGATCGCGTGTAATGCTTGCGCTCACGGCACAATAAATTCAAGATGGCGGCAAGAGAATTGCCACCGCTAGCACTATCGATTGTAAGAATGCTATCGATCGCTGTACCTAAGTTGGCAACTTTGATCTCTTTACGTGAGTTCATTTGTCTTTGTTTATGCAAACGATAACTAACCTAAACTTTGCGAAAACATGTTTGAAAATGTTACATTATGAAAAGATGTGTTTTAAAGCCATTTCCATTTTAGTGCAGCATGTTTAGATGGTTGTATAACGGCAATATAATAAAAAAATAGGCATTACCGATAAAACAATTGATGATCATGGAGAAGTGTGACGAGTTCGTGGAAACATTTGTTGACCTGAGAAAAAAACTTTCCACCCCTTTCAAATGCGCACTGTAACTGTCTAAATTCGCGATAGCATTGCATAAAATTGGTAAAATGCTTAACAGTGTTAACCAAACGGTAAAAAAAAAATTCTTATTAACATTTTAAGGTGTTCTCTTGAAATGGCATGTGCATGTACCATGAATCTTCCCATAACAGTATATTTAATCCCAATATTAGTAACTTAAACTATACCAAGTTTTATGTTACAAAATATGATAATGCATTGTTTGCATGGATACTATTACTTCGATTTTACCTGAAGAGAGTTTTTTAAACATGAAAACAAAACATTAAATAAGGTAAGCTGAAAGAGATTTAAGAGATTTACCTTAATTTACCCTTCCCACTATTTACACTTGTTCGCTCTGTCCTCCTGATAAGTGTAAAAAAGGGATTTTACTGTACATTAAATTGTCCTTGCGACTTCGAAATAAAATTTAATACAGACTGCACCTACCAAAATAACGACATAAGTTTTAAAATCAGTTTTCCCATTTAAGATGTTTTCCCAGCTAAGAAGTTTGTGGTGTAAAGTCCCTTCAAAAACGTCTTAACGGGTTTTACTGTAAGTCAAAACTCTTTAACCATAGGTACTCCAAAACAGCCAGAATTCAATCCTACGAAATTTGGGAGGTTATTTTACCACAATTTTTCTTCTTGATCTTAGGTAAATACATGTGCAGACAACTCGATCCTACTAACCTTACTTTAATTTTAATAACGAACACAGATATTAAAATAATTACCTTATGTTTGCATCACATAAACTTCTTTGCGTTTCTTAAGTTCCGAACAGTCGTATAATTGCGTAAATTCCCCCACAGAAAACATTTTCTTTTGTTTACACAGTCACAGGTCGCCGCCATAATCGCACTCATTTCCCGCACCGTCTGCGGCAAAAACTGCTCCCATCGAGTGCAACTCTCAATTGGAATACGAAAATCTGAATGCTCCCATCAGGAGTTCTGGTAATTGGAACACGCGGCACCCGTCTGGTGCGCACCGGGAGCACACGGGTGCAGTAATAGGAATACGCCATAAATGTTCACAAACGTAAACAAAACAACTTTTTTCCTGCACTGGCATTTGTAAATAAAGACCTCCGAAGGATTGCCAACCTCAGAAAAACATAAAACTTAGTTCACCAAGAGGAATACAGGGTGCGTTCCGTGAGCACAGCTTATACTCATAGTATACAGCAACAGCACTGGGCAGCAGAGCAGTCTCAGCCACGGTCGTACAAGAACAGGTCTGGACACTCATCTGGATATTTGACCCCCTTGTTGTTTGGCTGTAGTTCACCAAGTTACCGAGAATATTGTTTTTTATTGGCGCTGATGTTACGGCGGTCGGACTAAACTCCTCCCACTTCCTTTCCGATAAGATATACAATTTATCAAAACGTATTTTTTTTCTATTTACGAAATACTTTCTTCGCTCACAGTTTTAAGAAAAGGCTCTAGCAATCTTTATTTACTTTATAAATTTAACAATGGAAAAAAGTGGGCGGAGTTTGAGTCCGACCGCCCGGAAAACAGCGCCAAAGAGTACGACATTCTCAGTAACTTGACGAACTACAGTCAAACAACAAGGGGGTCAAGCAAAATACATTGTTAGATAAGCGAGTGTCCAGACCTGTTCTTCTACGACCGTGGTCTCAGCGAAGACTTGACCACGCTATCTAAAAGTGTAAATTCTGTGACTTTTTTTTTTTTTTTCATTTAGGAATGGCATTTTGATCTTCACTTTGTTGTTTAACGATAAGTAAATAATTTTCCATGACTGTGTTTATGTTTTACGGCATCGCTGTGTGTATTTTAAGTGAGAATTATTGTACTTCTGTACTATAATTGAATTGCGGTAAAGATTTGTAAGCAGTTGCTGCTAGAAATCTTTGGCTTGTTAACTCTTTCGGTTGTTATGTTTGTTTACATTTTACCATTTTTCCAAATTTTAATCTCAAGTTTGTGAAGTGAACTTTAGTAATGATAAATTGGTTGTAAACATTTCAAATCAATACTGTTTTCAGTCACATTGCTGCCTTCAGATGGTAGGAGTAAAGGAATAATGTGCGAGTTAGCCGAGATAATGACTGTGACCGATGTACCATTATTATATTGCCGATTGTCGATAACGGTAAATGTACCAATATTGCCGATATCCGATATCGGTAATCTGACATCGTGCCATCACTACTTTTAACGTTTGTGATGGAAGTTAACCGATTTGTTGACCAGGGCTGCCACTACTGCTAAAGTAGGTCATACAACCATGTCCTGTTATTTAAAATTGTATGTTATCCTGCCACATATCTGGCACATAGTAAAAATATTGGTAGCATCGACAGTCAAAATACAGAATTTTTACATGGTATGGACAGCACATTATGTGTATTATAGAGGCTTTCCCACTGGTATTCTGTAGGCTCATGATAGTCATCTTCAAGATCACAGTCATTAACATCACTGTAATATACACTTGAGATACTTTCTAAGACATTAATTTTTTTTATAGTTGTTTTTATTCTACAGCTTAGTAATTTTATCTTACACAATACAGTTAAGAAAAATTTTACCAGAATTGTGGTTAATGTCTGAGAAAAAGTGATCTTATATGCAGGAAATGAAAATACCAGTGTTGTTATAAACAGTAAATGAAAGCATTATGGTGGGACCAAAGAAAAATTATATGTGTGGGAATGTTATAACAGGGTTCTACTACATTTCTGTTACAGAACGACACAGTCAGCCCCAATTGCATCTTATACATATGGCACAGGTATCCAGGCACAAATATTGATTTAAAATCGCTCAGCAGATGTGCCAAACGCGAGGCATCCAAGCATCATGAGTGCTATGTGTAGTGCAAGAGTGAGTGGTGCAGCAGACAAGATACACACAGTTTTGTCATACCACACTCAGCCAGCTCCGCCCATGCGTGTATTGTTGTCCTGTTGTCAAGTACACTATGATTAAACATTTGACAGAACAAATAATTTTGAAAAATAAAGAACGTCTTACAAGGCTATTTACAGTATTATTTTCTAGACATGTGCGAAGGACTGTTTTTAAATGTGAAACGAAGTCGGATCAAATCTTGAAATGTGCGAAGGAAAGTCGAAGTCGAAGAAATTAATATTTTTTTTTCACATCAGACAGCAAAGAAAAAAATTATCACAAACAATTGGTAATGAAAAAAAAATTCAATATACCGTATTTACTCACGTATCCTAACAAATTTTTTTCTTATGATATTTTGGGTTCAAAAACAGGAGGTGCATAAGATAAACGAGGAATTTTTTAGTGAGGTTATAACCTCCATAACTCGAAATTATATTACGGAATAATTAAATGTCAACATATCTGAACAAAACCAACTTTAAATGTAACATGAACATCTGCCTACGAAACGTAACATTTTACGCCTACTCCCTTCCAACCGCTAGAAGAAGCCATATTTACAACCACAAATTTGCACTTTGCACAAGAGGTTAATTTCTTTGTTCTGATTCTTCTTTGTTCATCATGGCCGATGACAAAACTAAAATTACCGAAAATGGCAATTCTGATTTAAATGAATCTGCAGTCCTTACGGTTTAACATTAAAGTCATAATAAATCGCCGCTATAATATAGAACGGGAAACGTAAACAATAACATTGTTGGCAAAACCATAGATGAATGAGCAACATGGAGACACAACACTCCGTTAAGACTTTCTCATTTGTGACCGGGACCACTTTAATGCTGATTTTACTCTAAAGCTTAAATTACTACTGGTATGCAGTTTTCTGTGATTCTTAGTGCTGTGTTAATGTAATATATATTCGCAGGAAAGCAGAAATTACAGTGGTATAGAGCTAAAGAAATGTTTGGATGCGTAAGGTATGTAGGGAAATTTAATATGTTCGTTATTTAGAATATTCTGGTGTTTGGAAGTCTGGATAAATGGTACTTCACTGTACTTACTGATTTACTGGTTACAATTGTTTTTGTTGAACCGGCGTAGTTTTGTTGGGTTGCTGTGACTCCGGCTTAAGTGAAATTGTGCCATCCAATGTAGCCTAAACAAAATAGATAGTTCCCGGCTGAGCCATGAATGTTAGTTTTTAAGTGTAAGTTATACAGAATAATACAATTACAAATAAACGGGAAATTACCTGCTCCACATAAATAATTTTGTCTGTTTTGATGTGAATTGTGGCTATCTTCGACTGACTTTCAACTCGAAGATTTTTATTGGTCAATGACAAAGTCGAAGGAACAAAAATCTTTGATGCGACTTCGACAATGCGAAGCTTCGCACACCCCTATTCTTTTCAATTGTTATGGGTTTTTTTTAATGTATATATTAATTAGAAAGACTTATGGAAACATGAAATTGTTATATTGGAATATTTCCTGAGGCTATGAACTTTGTGCCAGCGTTTTGCCGAGTGTGCACCTTGTAAGAACTCTCTTCGGCGTTTTTTATTTTTTTCCGCCACCGCCATGTGTTTCTGGAATCTTCGGACAGCTTGGCGACGCTCGTGCCCTTTTCTTTACTCTGCCGTCTTCCCCTCTCCTTCCCCTTCTTCCGTGGTCAGGCCCGGCCGGCGCGCTCTCCGGTGTACGTCAGTCTCTGCTTGTGGATACTTCCACGTGCATCGTTTCTCGAACCTTTCGGCTGTAATCAGTGTGTCTATATCTGGTAGCTCTTCATCACCTTTCAGTTAAGGATGCCGCCGGGGAGTCGAAAGAGACAGAGATGAACGACACGGTACGCCCCCTAATTTTTTTTAACCTGTGGTGATGGATTTGTGTTACGTAATAGCCATGTGGGCGCTTTTGGATAATGTGTATTTTTGATGGTGAATTAATGTTATTCTCCTGTACTGCTATTTTCTTGAAAGCCAAAAATACATGCTTGAACTTTACTTATGCAGGTCTGCTGTAATTTTGGAAGATAAAAGGGGCCTCCTCTAGATTGGACCAACCTGTTTCTTTGCACAATACCTGTACTAAACTGCGCGACTCTGCTTGTTGGGTTGGATTCCTGACGCGGAGTCGTGTTCTTGCTATTAGGTCACATCATGTTATTTCTATTTGCTGAATGTTTCGTGGTTTGTGTAAGTTGCACCAAAATGGCGTATACACGTAGTAAAGAAAACTATTGTCAGATGGGGTATCTCGAGTTGCGCGAGTATTTGCGCAATTCTGGAGTGGTGTTTGTTAAAAGTGAAGACACTGCTCTACGCATCAGGGCTGGTGAGTACGTAAATTCGTTGCGATCTGTTGAGCGCTTACATTGGGAGCTGGTTTGGATGGACTCGTCACTGTACTGCAGTGTGTGCTAATTGAGCTCTTGGATGAAGTGATGGTTTTAAGGGTAGTTCAACCAGAAGATGGGTTACATTTTTTGATAATAGTTGACCAAATTAGAATCAGTTTTCATTCTACGGATGAATCCATGTTTTTGACTTGTTTATCTGCCTGTGTCGAGGGGCAAGCTGCATCAATTTTGGCGGATGTGTCTAGTAGCGAGGGCACTTATGCAGAGGTGCCAACCATTTACCAAAGATTACAGTAGTAATTTTGTGAAAAATCCGTATTTTTCAGTATTTTTCCGTAGTGAATGTATTATCTTAAGCCTATGCTACGTTGATCTTATAGCAGCATATAGAAATAACCGTAACCGCACAATAAGAAATTCCAAGGTTTCCATTCCTCTTAGTGCGGCTAAACAGCAATAGTTATAGCATGCGTAGGGGTACATTAATTTAGGTTTTACCGAAATCACTAAATTTTTAAAAACCCATTAGGTGTGGTGCTGCTTGCATTTACAAACATGTTTTTTGAGGTTAGTGATCATTTTACACAATTTCCTTTTCACAAAACTATCTATTACTCACGAAATTTGACCTTAATCGCGAAATGTTTCTTTATTCACGAAATTCTCACATTTTTTCGTGAAATGATTTCTTTTCACGATGTAAAAAAAACATTTGACCGTTGTAAACAACTCCCTATCACCAATTAATTCCGTACTTAATTGAAAATTGGTTACCTTGCGTGTGTGTACTTTTCCATTAGAAGCAATTAAAAGTAATGACAAAAAACAGTACGCTTGCGAGAAGTCACAATAAAAAGTTCTTCATTAGTATGGTATGTACATTATATGTCACGATTATCTAAATCAAAACAAAAACAAACACATCGTCCGTCCGGCGTCCATCATCCACTGGTACGTTCAGATATCCTGAGACACGTCTGAAATAAAACTGGTACTTCAAACGAAAAATATAGTATGTTGTACCAAATTTTTACGTTCACAAACAAAGTGATCTTCATACACTTGTAGTACTGATACCCTAAAATTGGTATACCTACCAATAGATTGGTACGTAGGTATAATGGTATTGCTATGGGAATCTGCGAGTTTTTCATAAAGTACTAGACGTTTATTATGAAAAAAATTAGTTATTACGTTTTGTTTGAAACTTTTTAAGTAATTATTAATTAGTACGTTGACGTGTACAGATTAATTAACAATAAAATTCAGTACTGGAATTTTCCATGCCAGGTTTTTTTCCTTGAACTGGGAATCCCCGCCTTGGCGCTGTTTTAGCTTAGTTGTTTGTTTATATTCTGCCGTGAAAAGTAATTACAAAGTATCAATATAAAAGTGTGCTATTATTTTTAACGTTTTTATTAGCAGTTAAATGTAAATCGCACAATATGTAAGTGTGGTAATTGGCTAACAAAAATGTAATTACCGTATTTACTCGCGTAATCGCAGCATATTTTTTACTAAATTTTAGGCCCAAAAAATGGGGTGCGGCCATTATGAGGGGTTTTCAAAAAAATTACCTTCTAAATTTTGTATGGTGTAGAATATAAGAAATGTACATCTTTTTTTTTCTATATTTACTCGTCCATAGCGTGACCATTTCTCCAAAATCAAAGAAAAAGATTTTGTCGGTGTATAGTACAGTAAACATGGAAAAATTAAGAGACTATAAAATCTTGCTAATCCATTCATGTGCGTCACTCAATTAAAGTCTTTTAAAATTACTCCGCATAAGACGTTTACATTTTACGGTCAATTGCATGTACGCTATTATTTCCCGTGAAGTAGTTTATAAACAAATTCGATTCACGCTTAAAACGTCACAACTCTCCAGACGCCGTTACGTTTACCAACAGAGCATCATCAACCAGCGAGCGAGACACATCGTGTCAACAGTGCGTAAACAAGCGAGTGTGACTCATCGTGGCAACAGCGCATCAACAGGCGAGAATGACTCTTCGTGGCAACAGCGCATCAACAAGCGAGAGTGACTCATCGTGTCTGGTACCTAGATGCTCGGTTCTGCCACCACGTCTTATAGGCACGAAAAAAGAAAGGATCTAGTTGTGCGTGCCGGCGCGCCACGCTTCCGATCTAAGAACGTTTGCAACGGTCGCTTTTAGAGATCACATTTTTTCCATTCTGTCTAAGATGTTTTCTCGCCGAAGTCCATAGCAAAACCTGATCCCTTGGTAAACGTCTAAACAGAATTTATCTGTATTGTATCCCATGTTAAAAAATATGGGGTGCAGCCATTATTCAGAGTTTTTAAAATACTGCTCTAGGCCTTTCAAAATAATAGTGCGGCCATTATGCGAGTAAACATGGTATGTTCTTGTGTTTATTTTGTAAGTGTATTCCATAGTTAAACATTTTAAAATTCCAAAGGTTGTAAGCATCTTCCAGAGGGCAAGGGAGTACGAAAAAGAGGGATTTTATGTTTTTCATAAAGCAAAGCAAATCATAATGTATAAATTTTGTAATTCAATTGTTGATTGGAAGCGGAAGGACAGTTGCGACAAACATTGCCAACGAAGGGTGTCACATATAATCAATAAACAAACTGCATTACAGTCGACATCTGTTAACTTCAGATGCTTGTCTTAAATCTGCAACTGCTGCAAAGCTTGCAGCAACTGGCCAGAAATCATTCACGAGATTGTCATCATTAGTAGCATGTGACCCTGCAAGGGAGTTAATTGAACATGTTGGTACGCTCTACAATCCTAAAGAAATTGATTCCCAAGGACCAGAAATTGATGCTGAAGATGTCAGTCAAGAGTGAAAATTTTACCATTTTTGAGTACGCTACCTTTTCACGAGTTCCTTGAAGGCTACGCAGCAACGAAAGAAACAATAATTGTTGGAAATTTCACAAATATTGATGTACTCAAAATTTTATTGCCGTTGTAAAGTGACTTTCCAAATTATTCTAGCTGCACTGTCAAGTGTCTTTCGATACCTTGTTGCAGTACAGATCTCCCAGGTCGTTGCAAAATGTGAACAAATCACAAGTGAGTCGGTAGACAAGTTCCGCAGAGTTTAGTTTGGGTTATTGACATAGAAATAGTCAGCAGCAGCTGGAATCCCTCCACTACTACGTAACACGACCATTTCCCGTTGCTCAGTCTCGAAATTATGACCTTTTCTCCAAAACAGGTGACTTAGAAAGGCTTGAAATAGCAAAACTTGAAAAGAATGGTCTGAATTAAAGTTTTATTGAACGTCGCATTTCGTGAAGGTACATTTTCTTACATCACACAACTGCTTGCTTCCAGCAACCGCTCTTAAGAGGAAACGTCTCCTTAACAAAAAATGAAGCTGGTTACTACATAGAATTTAAGAAAGTCCGAGAAACCACATTGGTACAATTACATTAAATTGTTTGGGGGGTTGAAAACCGCCCGCACCCTACGGCCACGTACGCGAGAAAGAAAAATTTAGTAGAATAGAATTTTTTATCCGAAAGCATTTTAACACATTATTAAAGATAGAGAGTTCCGGCCACGGGTTCCTCTCGCGCACGTTACATTTTCACGCTTACTCACATTTCTATAGTATTTTGGGCCGCAGCCCCGCGGACGTCCATCTTCTTCGGAGTCGCGACTTTTTCTCCCACCCGAAGATGGAGGCAGGCTTGCAGGAAAAAGTATCACGGTCACGGTGCACTTCACCGCAATTGGCTGGCTCCGAGCACGTGACACCGGTACTTTCCCTGTCGGTGTGCTACACCCAACACGACTAACAAAAAACGGGCTACAAAACATTACCATATATGGGCACAAAAACTGAAAACTCAAGGGCGAGCACACATCACCTAATCATAGCCAAATATGGGCATAAAAACTGGCACGGAGCATAACAAGGACAAAGCTGTGCCTCCTACACCTGGCCCTCTGGCCATAGCTATTATCATTATACCCTAACTTGAAATTAAATAATTATACAATAAAATACCACAAACTTTTCTCCATAAGAACAGTTACCTTCAGCTGTTATTGTTAAATAAAAATACAAAAAATTAGTAATGCACTGATGCGGATACCGATGCATCGGAATCGGCCGATTATTGGCTATTTTCGGTTAATCGTAACCGGCGATTCTTTATCCAATTTCCCAACCGATTATCAAGTTTATTTATCACTCAACTTTCAAGGATAACAAGTAAAAAATTAACGACTAACGTAATTTTTATATATACGTTTCTTTAGATTCATTATAAAATTACAGTGCATTCGCGCATAATCGTCGCCATCGCATCTAATTTTCCGGTGAACAAAGGAGGCAAAATAGTTATCTCTTCGTGTAACCGTCGCACCGTGATGTTTTGTTTACTTTTCCGCGTCAGAGATGTTGACTACATTCAATAACAACATTCGAAGTCGAGAAAAATGTCTGCCGCAATAATCGACTGTAGTTTGTACCAGTACAATCAGTTGGAATTGTGACTAGCAGCGCTGCGAAGAAAGCGCAACGACACAAGCGCTAGTAGTTTTACGATCGGCCATATTGTGTATTTGTCTTGTTCACTGCCATAGAAGTTTGTGGTCTCGCTCAACTAAACGTAGCTTATCCGTGACGTTGCAAAAAATAAACAACGCAACGGTAATGTACTGTCATGGTTTATGAAACAACTGCTAAATTACAAAAATTACAAAAATTTTACTGTGGAAAAAATAGTGTTGATCACAGAATTGTTCTCGCTAAGTGTAGATATTTCAGTTATTTGACGGTAACGTTGGCCATTGAGTGTTGTTTACATTTTTGCGTGGTGTGAAGTGGAAGTTACTCATGTTTTAGTCATACGAATTAAGCTAAAACATTTATTGGCATGGCAAGTAGGGGAAAAAAAGCCAAGTGTGGCAGCATTTCTCAATAAATTCAGGTGATGACAGTAAGGCAACATGCCTGCATTGTACAGCAGTGATTTCTAGTGGTGGTGGAACGACCAGTAAGCAGGGTTATACTACAACAAATCTGTGGAACCATGTCAAGCGTCTACATCCTAGTGAACTAACAGAGATTTGTGGTAGTGGTGTTCAAGATGAATGTGAAAGTGGTTTGGCCCCAAAAAAGTTTATGAAATTAGCTCAACCAAAAATTACAGATGTCATGGAAGAGAAAGTAACATATGATATTAATGACCCAAGATCTGTAGAATTGACCAAGTTAATTGGTGAAATGATTTGTGAAGACATGCAACCTTTTGACATTGTTAATAATAATGATTTCAGACGGCTCATGATGAAGACTGCTCCTCGTTACAACATCCCATCCAGGAAACATTTCACAGTCACAGTCATTCCCGGCATGTATGAGAGAGTCAAGGCCTAGTTAAAGGTACTTCTTTCCCGACTGAAAAACATTGCTATCACAACAGACTTGTGGACATGTGATGAATCGTCCCAAGTAAATGATTTCATCAGCATCACTGCCCATGGTGTGGATTCACCGAGTAGAGTCCATTATTGTTTAGAGGTGATTCCTTTTGATGGAGACTCACACACTGCAAACAACATTGCAGGAAATTTGAGGCATGCATTTGAAGACTAGGTAATTTCTAACCAAGTGTGTGTAGTCGTCACGGACAATGCCCCAAACATGACATGTGCTGTGAAAGACCACTTAAAAATGGAAAATAATCACTGTCTGGCTCACAGTGTCCAACTTGCCTTGAAAGATGGACTGCTTAATTTACGCCCTGTTCGTGATTTGTTAGCTAAATCAAGAAGAACTGTTGGGCATTTCAGTCACTCAACAACTGCAAGAAAAATTCTCCTGGATGCTCAGAAAAAACTAGACGAACCTGAGCATGTACTTATCCAAGATGTTCCAACTCGTTGGGATTCAACATTCCATATGCTCCAAAGACTTGTGGAACAGCGTCTTCCAATTACTGTTGCTCTGACACACTGCACAAAGTTTGTTGGCAAGCTCTCAGACGACGACCGGCTCCTGGCTGAGCAAGTGGTAGAACTTTTAGGGTATTTTGAGGATGTTACAAAGACTTGTGAGTGATGAAAAATCTTCAGTGGCAGATGCAATACCACTAATAAACAGCCTTTGTCACATGCTTGACATGAAAATGTCACAGCAAGGTTGCATCAAATCTCTTGCCATTGATTTGAAATCGGCTCTCACATCACATTTTACTGACCTAGAAAACAAAGACAGTTATTTGATTTCCACAATGCTTGACCCACGGTACAAGCACTATTCGTTCAGAGATTCCAGCAGTGTCGAGAAAGTGAAGGAGTATCTTCAGAAAAATCAACAGAAGACAACTGAGGATATTTCTGCATCATACTCATCAACTGGCAGTGTTGTGTCTCTTCCAGGCCCCTCATTTCCTCAAAAAGGAATATGGAAAATGTTTCACAAAATGATTGCAGATTCTGCAGTTACTACTCAACATAGTCCTACTAGTTAACATACAAAATACAGGAAGACACCTTTTTTTTACACTTAAGGGACCAGGGAAAATTGTTTCATGACTGAAGAATGTTTAAACAAGTTAAATGTTTGGCAAAAAAGCACTTATGGCCCAATGTCAAAAAGAAAAAAAGTAAAAAAAGTAGATGTACTGTATTTTATCTGCCTGAAAATACATTAATTAAATCGAACTTCATTTATTTTCAGGTGGAATACTGGAGGAGCTTGAGAGTTATATGAAGGCTCCAACACTCGACCTCCAAACTGACCCTATTATTTTTTGGGGCAAGAATGTGGAACATCGACTTCTTAAGGAAGAGGCTTTGAAGCGTCTGATCATACCACTTGGTTCAGTATCCTCTGAAAGACTGTTTTCTTCAGCATGAAATAATATGCAAACTAAGAGGAACAGGATGTTGCCAGAAAACTTGAGAATGCTTGTATTCCTCAACAAAAACTTGCCCATTTTAAATTACGACTATTAGACTGTGCTTTACGTAAATATATGTGTGCTCTTCTCTATTTGTATATTGACTGCTGACAGTTCTGTGATGTTGCCTAAGAGTTTTGTTTTTATATGTTCAAGAGTATCATTTTCTTAAGGATAACACACTATAAAATCTGTAACTGTAAGTATTGAATTTTTTATGTT
>PNEQ01083036.1:0-12960 GCA_003012365.1 Medauroidea extradentata | reverse complement strand
TATTGTTCTGTGGAAAATGGGCCCATACATCAAAGTACACATAGTCACAGATAAAATAATATACTTTACTCTAGTGTTGCTATACCAAACTAAAATTTGGTGAGCTGGTAGAATACATTATGGCGGTTAATTTAAAACATTCTGGGGAAGAAGGGCCCATAGCACTATGGGCCCTTCTTCCCCAGAACTCCTCAATTTAGGATGCTTTCCTATGGTAACAGTTAAAAAATGCATTTTAATATATGGAATAGAATGTACTCTTATACACAATTTAACAGATGTGAGCAAGTACAGTAATTTGTAAAGTTATTATCCTAATATGATAAAATACCAACTAAACTACTATTTATAAAATAAAAGAGTATATTTGTCTGTTGTAAAAGAATAAATAATAGCTTTCTATTCGGGACATAAGTAAGGCAATAAAAGATTGTTTCTTAGATACCAACTAATCATTCAAGGAAAGCAGAGTCAGCTGTCTTTCATATTTGCAGTAAGGTCTGGAGCTATTATCAATTTATGTTCTAAAAAAACATGCAGTTTCAAGAACAAAACAATTAGAAAAAAGTTCTAGCAGGTAACTTGAAGAATTTAATGCTCACACTAATTAGTTAACGTAGGCCTACATAATGTCAGTTATTTGTGTGAATTATTATATAAAACATGAAATTTATAGTTCTTTTAAAGTTCAGTCTGAAAATTAAAATTTTACTTAGGTTTAAGAATATGTAGGGATGTTTATTGTAGTTTGGATGGTTTTAATTCAGTATTTTAAATTTATGAGATAGTGGTCATTTCTGCACGTTATATCGTTTCGTTAGACTTGCATAGCTTCTAAAATTAAGACAATAGGAATTTTGGAACAACCATCTTAAACTACGCTGGTTAATTATTGCTTGTACAACAATAATAATATAGGCTACTGTTATTACATATTAGACACAACACGTGAAACCATTAAAAGATATGGAAACTGTTATTAATTACATGTTGGTAACTGTAATGAGACTCTATTAAAAATAACTGACAACTAACATGCATCTAATTGACAACATGCTATGACTGGCATTGGTTGTTAAATTATTAAGATCTAACAAGATACACAAAAATGCCTATACCTCATTTGTTATAATTCATCTAAACAATGTTGTGGAAGAATCTTTTAATGAAAATCAGGGGTCCATGATTATACCCGTCACATATAGATAGTAATTTTTGGTACGTAACAACTTTTAAATAACTATCATATTATTACTCTTAAGCATATACATTTTACTGATACAGTTCTATAAGGGCACAACGGCAATCGTTTACGCTCGACGAGATGGACGTATACCTTATCTAGTGTCATCAGTCTTTCCCTCTCCCCTTTTTTCTTTGTCCGGGCCATGCCAGTATTTCGTTGGCCTTTTTATCTAGATAGGTGACCTAGAAGTTTTATGTGGTAACAGTGGAGTCAATGGGTGACATCATGCCACTCCTTCTAGCATTATTCATGTGTGTCACTATACTGACACAAGATGCTTTCTTCATCATTTTATCATAATTTGCTGCCCTCTTGTACTAGCTTTTGTAAGTCTGTATCTGATATGGCTCACATTTTGATAATTAAATAACTGTATACATTTAATATAATATTGAAATCAAGCTACTACAGTATAATTTTTGGGTTGAATTTTATTTTACTTCCAGGCATAATACCTAACGGCGCAGTACCTAATGATGCAGTGCCTAACAGCACAATGCCTAATGACATAGTGCCTTTCAGTGCAAAGTCTAGCAGCACAATGCCTAATGACTTAGTGCCTAATGGTGTAATACCTAACGGCGTAATGCCTAAAAAGTGAGTGAGGTACTATGCCGGTTTACCTTTGGGGAAGATCATGTTTCAGTCAGTGTCTGTTGTGTCCATCTTTAATCCTTCTGTCTAGAACGCACTTGGTGTGGTCAAACTCCATGTAGTGTTATGTAATGTAATTTTAACTGTTTTCTGTTGGTGTTTCAGACACAAGAATATTAATTGAATTATGCTGCATTTTGCCATTAATGATGCTAATTGGCATCACATTATAGATGGTTGGCAGAATACGTGTCATTCTCTGATCTCAACCAACAAACACGCTGCTACACGCTACTCTCATGGCCATCTCCGTCCTGAAGTTCAGCTAACGCTCGGTAAGGACACACTTATATTTTAGTTGGATACTATATCCACAATGAATCCCAGTCTGAGATGTATGTGTGCCAGTTCTCTGATTGTGTAAAGTAAATTATCTGTTTATTTTTTTTTTTTTTAAACTAGCAAATATTGTCAAAATTACTCAACCTCTGAGTGGCATAGTCGAATATGGATCAACTTAAGATGGCCACCTGGGTAAACATGTTTTGTGCATTTGAGGCCTAGAAGGCCTAGAATTGTGTAAAAAAAACAACAAAGATGACACAGCACGGGCATCACACCTCGTTCTAGCCACCAGGTACAAGACCCTTAACGACATTCAGTAGCGCCCTTCATTTTGCAATGTAATATTAAAGATGGTGTATTGTATATGTCCATACTTTTTAAAAGATTTTTGTCCAATATATTCGTACCTAAAAAAGACAGCAAATACACCCATTTTCGCCATTTTGGATTTCTAGAAAATAAACTCTAATTAGTAGTTTTAAACCTCAGTATTTGAAATGGCAGGGTGGCCACCCACTTGGAAAACCTGGAATGGTCAAGGAAATTGTGGTGACCTGGAAATATAAGGTTAATTTCAGGGAACTTTTGGTTCAACTGAGAAGTTTCAGGGAATTTTATTGCCCTGTTCATTTTGAGCTTCCATAAATGTCATTGGATGGAAAATAGTGGAGCTTTAAAAGTATTATCCTAATTTTTATTTAAAAAAAATACCCTTTTGTAGACGTGATTATACTTATTGTCAAGTTCATTGCTATTTCTGTTGCATTTTTGTCAAGTTCTCTGATTGGACAATGCAATAGTGTTAGAAAGGACATAAAATATTTATCTTTATTGGAAAAATGTGTTGAATAAATTGCCAAATAGTTGTTTTCATGCTTTTTAGAATCAGGAACATTTTTGATATTCTGTCTAGGAAACCAAGGAAAAATCAGGGAATTTTCTTTGTTGCAGGGAGTGGCCACCTGAATAGGTATACACACGTGTAACGTTCTTGAAATTATTTCCTAAACAAATATCACTTATGCATGGTGAACAGTTTTCGAATAATCTTGTAACGACTGTAGCTATGTAGGCAGCCACCTTAAGTCTTGTCAACAGTGAGGTCATAGAGATGCAACCAGTAGACCATGCAGACAGGAAACACGGAAGTAAGTTTCTATGTCCTGTAGTGAGGAACCATTTTAACATTCGTTTCGAGTGACTTAGGAAAACGCAAAATAGAAATTATGTAAGCCGGAACATGAACTAAACCTGCGTTCTCGTCCAAACGCTCGGTATGAGTGGTAAATGCTTGTATTTATTTGACCTAGAGGTGAATGGTCATAATTTGAAGGACTTTAGAATTTAGACTTTTTGCTTTGCTATTTTAGTACACTAAGAGTAAACTGTCTAGGATGTAAGTTTTCATTCCTTTAAATGTAATATTATTCCATTTTCTTGCACCTCACAACTTGCATCAGAAAAAAAGTTTTTTTGATTAGTAGTAAACATGTTACGGTCCAAACCATTCTCTCTGTTTATGAAAATATAGTTTTCAAGTCTTTGCCCTGTTGCCTTTTGTGGATATGAATTACTTGGCTATAACAAATGTAAGTTTATTTATTTGTCAGCATATGTGTTATGATTTTGGAGTGATTATCTTTTCATGGTAATTACTTGTTGGTTCCAATGATATACGTACCACAGAAACTTACAGAATATTATTTTATGCTCGTGCTGAAATTATCGTTGCAATTTGGTTTATATACATTTTTTTAAATGTGAGTTTTCAAATTAATCAGTTTGTTATGAACTACACGTTTGCTCTTCAGATATTAGCATGTTCCAGAAGGAAAAGTTATAATTGGATTGTACACTTTTATGATATATAGGCACACACTTCTTCTTGAAGGCTGCAACACCTACCTACCTGGTGTATGAACAGCATTGTAGCGTGGCACTTTTATCCTTTTCTGTGCTAAACTGTTGAACTTGTTCCTGATACATTTATCCACGAAATAATAACAACTTGAGACTATGCTTCTACAATTTTCAAAATGCAGCACACTTATTCGAGACATTTTTTTGGGGTCCCTGAAAATAGTTAGAAGCTGCCATTTTACTGCACGCCACCCTGTTCCATGATTCAAAGAAATGTGGTTATTGTTGAGTGTACAGTATGTGCGTCTTAACTTTATCACTCTCCCATCTCCATGTTTGAATAAGCAGCAGTAGACATTCTGAAATGTCAGGAGAAACCTTATACGCGGTGTTAAGGTTGCAGCTAGCCCAGGTGGCCAAGTGGTGTGCAGAACTTTGGCAGATAGACGTGTATTCAAAAACTGCTCTACGTGAGTGAACAATTACTGCTTAGTAAAACCATTCAAAGAACGTTACACACATATACATCCATTTAAAGCCCTGCAGAAATGTTTAAAATTGAAAATGACAAAATAAGATATTTTGCGGTTCTTTTTATGTATAAATAGATTACTTATCAGTGAGGAATCTGTGAACAATTATAGGCGTCAACATCGAATGTTCCTAGAGGCGAGCTAACGACGAAGAAGTTGCATGCCAGTTCACTGAATAGCGTCTGGAGGCTAAGTTGAGGTGTGGTGTTTGAGCTGTGTTGTCTTTTTCACTTCTGCATTTCTAGGCCTTGAAAGTGCAAAACAGTTTAAGCTGAGCCAATTACTTTGTTGTCTTGGCAAAATTCCCGGGAGTAAAAATGAGTAATAGTGGTTACAAATTTCAGCATATATACATTTTTTCCAGTGAAATATTATGTGATTAACTTTAACTGTATAAGAGAAAGGAAGTGTGCTTAAATTTATGTGTTATTAAGAACAGCTAATTTAAGGAACTTAAAGAGTATTGACAGTTTTATCATACAATTTAGTGTTTACAGTCACCCTTTTGAAATAAATTGTGTAAACTATGCTAAATAGAATACCAGAGTATGTTTTCCTTCAGCCAATTTACTCTAACTAAACAAACATTTTAGATTGTGGTTACGCAGCGTTCACTCACTCAGATCTGTATGTACTTGAAGTAATATACTTGCTGGAATGTTGATCAGGGTGTGAAATAATACAGGAATGAAATAATTAAGTAATTATAATTTATTGTATTACAAAATGGTACATAAGTTACAATGGGATGTCGTGGGTTATGGGGTGAGAGTTAATGGGGCGAGCACAAGCGATAATGTTCAGTGGGCAGCCGGTGCGACGGGCAGGTTGGTGGCGGCGACGCGGAAGCCGAACACGTCGTCGGCCACGTAGTTGACGGTCTGCACGATGCCATTGGCGTCCACGTAGGAGTAGGAGCCGCGGGTGACGCCGTCCAGAGTCTTCGTCTCGTGCTTGGCGGACGGGCCCCCCGCATAGCCGTAGCTGTACTGACCCAGCTCGTCCTGCGCGTGATACTGGCTGGACAGCGGCGTCAGCGCCGAGTACGACGTGGCGGCGGCCACAGGGATGTACGAGTACCTGGCGGCGGCCAGCGGGTATCTGGCGCCGTACGCGTAGGCGAGGGGCGCGCCGTAGTAGGCGTGTGCCACCGGGGCGGCGGCGAGCACGTTCGCTGCGGTATACGCGGGGGCGACAGCGACGACGGGAGCCAGAGGTGCGGCGGCAGTGACGACGGGTGCCAGAGGGGCCGCAGCAGCATCTTCCTCGGAGTTGTCTGGTGCGGCGGCAGCCTCGGCAGCAGCCTTCTGCACCGCGGCGAGGTGCTCCGCCTTGGCGCGCTGCACCTCAGGTGTCTCCGTGACGGGTAGTGGGGCGACAGCCTGGGCGGCGGCGGCATGGGCAGCGGCGGCCTGGGCGTTAGCGGCCTGAACGGTTGCGAGGTGCGATGCTTTAGCGGCGGCAACGGCAGGGGTGTCCACGACGACCGACTGCGGCACAACTACAGGGGCTGCCGCGGCGACCACGGGGGCCGGGTCCTTCGGCAGGTTGGTGGCGGCGACGCGGAAGCCGTTCACGGGGTCGGACACGTAGTTGACGGACTGTACGATGCCGTTGGCGTCGATGTAGGAGTAGCCACCTCGGGTCACACCGTTAAAGGTCTTAGTCTCGTGCTTGGCGGAGGTGTCTCCGGAGTAGCCGTAGCTGTACTGGCCCAGCTCGTCCTGAGCGTGGTACTGGCTGGACAGCGAGTAAGGGTACACGGCCGAGTAAACCGTCGGCACGTACCCGTGGTACAAGCTCGGCTTGGCCAGTGCCCCCACCAGCACGCCACACACCAACGTCTGCAACATACAAGAAGACATCACATTCTCTATCGGTTTACATTCGAGGTGGACACACACTATACTATTTAAATTAGGGAAGTGGCTACGATCGGACGGTGAGGTATGTATGGCCGCTTTACGTCATATCTCATGGATTGCGAGGTCATTAGACACTATGTCACACAACTTGAGACGGCAGGAACTGGTAGAAGAGTCGGCGATGGTGTTTGTTGAAGAACAATTTCAGCATTCTTCTGCAACGATTTAGGGAAACCATGAGAAACCTAAATCAGAACGGCTGTTGTCTAGAGTCGTACCTCGGTCCTTCAGAATGCGAGTCCAAAGTGTTACTGTTGTTGCTGCTCACTCAGTATATCTCGATCAGAAACAGTAGTGGATTTAAGGGTGCAGGTATGGGGCCTTCTGCAGTTCTGAACGCATATAACATAGTATATTTTGAATAATGGCCCCGCTTACGAGATTTGTTTGGCCCCCACCTCCTTTTTAGGCTGGACATCAGTTGCCTCATATAATTTTATTATTTTTAGTTTATAGTGAATTCTGAAAATGTTAAATACGCGATTATAATGCAAATTCTATCTACCTTGCTCGACAGTACACGCACGACAATTGAACTGTTAATGTATACACAGGTCGCAATCAGTCCCAGAAAATTATGAATATGAAACTATGGCTGGACTAATTGCGGCCCAAGTTCCAGTCATTGTGTAAAGTTGTGTGTAACGGTATCTAATGAGACGTAAAGCCCAATAGAAACAAATAACATTGGTAAATTATTTACGTCGAAATATAGTTGCATTCAGTTATAAAGTGCAAAATGCGTAGTTCATCCCTTAAGGCGGCCACCTGATAAAGGATGTGTTTGGTGTGTGTGTGAGGCGAAACTCGATGAGGTGCTAAGAGCGATGCCGGCCGGCACATATATTGTGATATCGTCTCTACAGCCAAAGTTGTAAACGCGCGCTGTGTTTCCACCGTAACGTTTTTACTGTGGGGCTTTGAGCGGTGATCCTATACCAAAGTTCAATGTAATTGTTGACCTCAATTTCGAACGAATCCGGTACATTTATAGTGAGCCACAACCCACAACCGTCTGAAAAAAAAAAAAACGATTTTAGCCAAGTTTGAAGGCTTTAAAATAATTATTCCGGCGTGCTTGGCGTCTTAAAGCCATATTCACAAGAATTCTGAAGCGTGTTTTTTTTTTTGCAGTAAAGCATTGTGGACGCACGTTTACCGGCCTCTGAGAAAAGTTATGTAATTCTGAACACGCTGCACGCAGTTCGAGCGCTAGTCGGGCGGTCGCCTTAATAAATCGCGACGCCGGACATGTTTACCAGCACGAGAAATGGAAAAAAATAAAATATATATATTTTTTCAAGGTTGGCAGTTACGCGTAACTAACTTTGGATTTCTTCGGCGTAAATCGACTGAAACATGTTCTAATTATTGTAACAATGAGTTGCAGTCGTGTTCTTGTAGCTCGTCGGATAGTACCGATTGTTATACGGTTTGCCATTGTCATGTCCGCGTCAGTCTGTGAGATGTTGGGACCAATGAACACGTATGTGTGTGAGGAAGAGTTGTGAGGTGAAAATATGAGGTATGTAACCTACAAGGTACTTACAGCAAACAACATACCGCATCTGAGAGAGAACATCCTACAGTGTCGTCACTAACGGTATAGCAGCTAAGTTATGTTCTATCACGCAGCGAGCAGTTTATCTGCCGACGTATGATCACAAGAACATAGCAGCTGATGGCATGTGCTGATTTCAGTCGTGTCCAAGGTCACTACTGCACATCAGCATGCCGCAGAGCGTGGCAACTGGTAACCATCTCAGTCATAAAAATATTATCCCGAGCAAAAGTGCCACGTGGGAGTGGGGGAGTTTCCTTCTGCCATAGCCATTTTTAGTACATGACCGCAGCCTTAAATTTGGCACCCCTGTCAGGAAGGGTCATTTTAACACTTATTTTGTCTCGCCAAAGGCAGCGACTTTCCCTGATTCGCCGGTGTGTAGGGCAGATTAACGAATCAGGACCATACATTGCTTTTGAAGAGTTAAAAGAAGTGTTAAAATGACCCTTGTGTGCAGGGTTGCCAGATGTAAGGTCGCGGCCTTCTACTAAAGATGGCTATGCTTCTGCTCGATAGGAGACGAATTGCGAATAATTAGTTGTCAAACGTCCCTCTGTTTTCTGCCTCAAAAGGTGGTTGTACTGAGTAGACCCTAACCTGCTTGAGTTACGTAGGTATACTTAGCCACATGACCAGGCTTGCTCGATCTTCAAGTTATGTTTAAAATTCTGCAAGTAATTCGTGTCTCGTGACTTATTGAACACTTAAAAATTCAATTTTGGTTACTCTTTAAACGCCTCAAGTTATAATTATTTCCGGCTCAGACTATACTATGTCCACTCTAAGGTTGCAGCAGAAATAAAAACTGCTATCGAATTAAATCAAAGTAATTGAATTATATCTTGATTCCTCACATTGTGATTGTGCTGCGACACCGTTACCTTGTATTTTTCAATATTTAATATGAAGTCCATGCCGTGCAAAACTTTACTGTCGTTCACATGAATGAATTAGGTACAACCTTAGAATGGATAGAGTGTAGCCTCGTGGCTTAAGGGTGCCGCCTGTCACTAGGGCCCGGAAAATTTCGCGGATTCAATGACCTGCATGCCAGAATCCATTGTCCGATGCACATTCAAGTCCCGTCTATTCGTTCATTGTCCGCTGTTCCACTGAGTAGCAGCTAGTGGACAAATGGTCGGGGCTTGAGTATACAGAACAATGCATTCTAACATGCAGGTAGTTGAATCCGCGAAATTTTCCGGGTTCTACCTATCACACACACTTAAAATGCACTGTAACGTACATGGGAATACGTTTATATTACGGAAGTATTCCACATGTGCTCATTGTGCCAACGTACGAAACGTAAACATCCCGGATAAGACCCCATGCTAATTAAAAACTCTGTTTGAATCCTTCCAAAGTAGCTAAAAACGGCTTTTCAAGGCTGCAGTACTTCAAAATGTAGGCCTACTAATTGGATATTTGCGAACCTCGGGTGGAAACGTGCACTGAACTTGCCATATACTTTCCACCAATAGAATTATTGCTAAACTTAAGTCATATTTTCTGCTAATAACTTCTGCTTGAAAATGTTTTTGGTAAATGTGGCAATGTAGAGGCACAGAAGATATTTGTGACGCATTTTGGAGATCATAATAGTGTTATTATGTTCATTATATATTGGACTTGTAGTTATTCTTGAAAGTTAACGTAATTCCCTTACAATGATTCTGCATGTCAATAATAATGCAAGATTCCATTATTATTTATGTAAGCAGTTTATCAAGAATACGTCCTATGTTTTGTCGAAGAGAAAATTTTGATAATACAACATGAATAAATGTTATGGCTCGAAAACAAAAATACAAGAAAATTATCTAACACTCCCCCTTAAGGCTGCCGCCTGGTGAAGGGTACGTTTACGTTTGTGTGTGAGAGGCGAAATTCGGTGAGGTGCTACAAGCGATGTCGGCCGGCACATGTATTGTGATATCGCCTCTACGTCCAGAGTTTTAAACGCGCGCGCAGTGTTCCCGCCGTAACGTTTTTACTGTGGGACTTTAAGAAGCGGTGACCCTTTCATGTTATTGAACGTGTCAGTGTAGCAAAGTACAATTGTGTAGACCTCAATTTCGAACAAATCCGTTACATATGTCTTGAGAAATAACCGCGTGAAAAAGCCGTTTTTTAGTCAAGTTCGAGTGCTTTAAAATAATACTTCCAATGCGCGTGGTGTCTTAAAAGTCACATTCACAAGTAGTCTGAGTGTGTTTTATTTTCGTACACAAGCATCGTGGACGCACGTTTACTGGTCTCTGAGAAAAAACGTTACTCCGCACACGCTGCACGCAGTTTGAGCGCCAGCAAGGCGGCCGACTTAAAGTCTCACAGTAAAATGGAACGGCAGGAATCTTGAGCGCTAATTACGAGCTTGGCTCGTTGTGGCGATGTTGCAACAGATAATAAAGGCGATAAGGCGAATATATCACATCCGTCAAACACCTCATAGCCTCTAGGCGCGAAGGACTAAACTAGCGTGTAGTGTTTTCGTAGAATGTGTTTTTCAATGGGACTTCAAACGATGGTATGCGGTAAAGTCTAACGTATATTTCTGTGATTTTGTTTTGCTATTACGGTTATATTTTCTCAGCTATAGCAACGTGAAAAAGTAATTTTTTGCACTTTTGAGAAGCTTGAGAATCACGTTTTTAATTAGGGGACGGCATTTTTAAAATCATAGGGAGACAGTTTGAAGTGTGTCTTCTTTTCGTAGATAAACGCATTGAAGACTTCGTTAATAGTAACACAAGAGTGAGAGTTTTTGGTCAGCGCTCAACATCGAGGTCGAGGGGTGACATGAGGAGAGTATGGAGCAGTAGTGGAATGAAAGAGCGGGAGAAACGAGAGATCCTCGAGTAAAACCGCATCGTCCGGCACGATTCCCACATGTGAAAATCCGGAGACCCACCCCGCCGGGAATCGAACCCTCCTTGGTGGGAGGCGAATGGTCTAACCATTCGGCTGCCGCGGTCCCAGCAACACAAGAAAAAGTACTGTATGGTAGGCGGCCGCAGTGAACGTATTATGGCTACAAGTTCCTATTTACACTGTTTTTTACAAAAAAAAATATTTTTTTTTTTAAATCCTAGCACTCTGACATCGTAAAACCGTCACATAGTTGCAGTGAAAGCTGTTTTGCTGCCTAGTTTAAAAAGAATAAACAAGTACACGATTTTGGGTGGTTGATCAGCTAAATGAAAACGTGTGTTAACAACTATTCAAAATTGTATCATTGTTTTTAAAAAGTTGGGCTATGTAGACATAATTTCAACCACATCTGTGTATCTGTTTGCGATATCCGCTCCTTCAGAATCTGATAAATGATATTTACAGAAACATCAACTGATCGGTGAGACGAAAAAGGAAAATATTCCACATTTTACCGAGGATGAACAGAGAGAGAGGCAAGTTTTACTTTACATTATAGCTACATCGATTGAGATGAAGAAAGAAAAGCTTCCATGATTCCTTACACTTCTATTGGTCTTGTATTTTGAAGTGAGTTGTAAAAGTAAAACATTCCCTTCTTAAACTCAACATTGTGGTCTGATTGGCTGTTCGCAGCGAGAGTCACTATAGTAGTGTTTTTTTGTTTATGTAGTCTATGATATTGTGCGTGTACAACCGTAACGTCTTAAATGTGTTATTGTGTAGTGTAGGTATGATATCATAGAACATATTATTCTTGTAAGTAACATCACTTGTATTATTAACAGTAGTCTGTAAATTATTGTTTCAACGAACTTCTAAGTACCCGCAACAGATAGAGATTAAAAAGGTAAACATTCCTTCAACTATGACTGCATATATCTTTCTGTACACAAACGGTGTGGAGTATATCAGGTAACGTTACAGTTACTTAAATCCCCCCCCCCCCCAAATCAATTATATAAAGGTAAATTTTCCCATTAAATTATAGTTTAGTGGTAAAACAGTTCTTCCCATTTTCCCGAAAAGTTGGCTGCTGAAGTGGAATCTTTATTTTCTTCATCTCACCCCTTCAGTTGGAGCCGTTTGCTATACGTGCTTGAGGTTTTCTGAACGCAGAATGTCGATGGTAAAAGCACATATAAATTCTGCCGATCTAGGCACAGTACATTCCAGTTACCGTCACCCAGGAAATACCTCGCTCGCTCGCAATTACGGCACTATTGTAGCCTGGAGTCTGAGCCAAGGTCGCCCAGTTCTGAGAGAGGTGTGCTCCATGTTTGACTGCCAGTCACGTGCACCGTCATTATTCTCAGCATGCGAGGCGCCGCTAGCATTCCCCGTCGTTATGAGGCCGTCACTTCATGTTTACATGTATCTTCTGTTACCTGCACCGAGGTAGCAGTCTGCTCTGCCCGCTGAACCACATGAGCCGACCGGCAGTAGTAAACCGCTTTAAAAACATCTACAGTAGTGTGAGGAATTCGTGAAACATTTCACGTCTCTATACCAGTTCGTTTTTCTAGCACAGGCGTAGCCGAGTTTGGGCATGGGGAAGAATCGGGGTGTATCCTCCCCTCACCCCGAAATTATTAGTAAACAGTCATACTTTCCACTACAGTACTCAGGTTCTGATATATAACACATGTGTATCTTATGCTACCTGTCAGTCCCCCCCCCTGCCCCATTCTTACTTCACAACTCTATTTACAACCTGGACCTTCCTACTTTTCTAGTGCCATTTTTATTTTTAATGCGTTTAACTGCTGAGTGGTTACACTCCTATTCTGTCGAGAGGGTTTTTACGGTACTATGCCGGTTTTTCCCTCTCTCTTCTTAGATTATGGCTTAGCTATAGGTACACTTAGGGAGGTAGACATGGCCCCAATTGCGGCCATGTCTGCCCAATCCCTCTCTGCCGCGATGCATGCCTCCTCTGCATGAAACTTCCCCCTAGTA
>PNEQ01083035.1:0-12960 GCA_003012365.1 Medauroidea extradentata | reverse complement strand
ATCAGACCAACACTGCCCACATGAAGTCTTTATCATCGGAACTGCGGGGGTTGATTACTGCACGTTTATTTTTAATTGATTCGGGGATATCGATGTAAGTAGGTGTACATAAGTCATCGTTCTTTATGTTGCATGCCTTTTGCTTGCCACAGACTTTCAAATGCTTGCTAAAATTATCCTTCCGCGAAAGCATTTTGCCACACTTATGGCACTGGTACGAAAAGCGAGCTGTGTTTGAGCGAGCAGCTGTGAATTTCATGCCTGCGGGCTGTATATTTCTCTCCGAAATGTTTGTTGCAAAACTGACAGCATAACCCCGATGAGCGATATACCACACCTTTGCAAGTTCTTGCATGTCTACGTAAATTATCGCAACGGCTGACAGTTTTTCCACACCTGTCGCACTTGTATGTTGTGCGGCTTGGATTGTAAAAGCATTGGCATTCGTGTCGATTAGCATTAGAACATCGTGTGAAGTTCTTATCGCAATATTGGCACTTGTTTGCTACATTTGGTGTTGGCAGCATTGGATCTGCCAATACTTCCGTTGAAGAACTTGATGATCTTCTGGGTAATATAACAGTTGCACGCAGCATAGACATTATCTAGAGCGCAGCTTGAATTGACGAGAGATAGCGCCTCTGGTGATGAAGTCGTTGTCGTTGCTGGAGATGTCTCTGATGCTGTTGTCGCTGATGAAACGTAGAACTGAAGAAGTCGCTGGCACTTATCAAAATATGCTAGTGTCTGTGCTACTAGTGATTTTGATGTTGGTACCCTCGACTCGGGAAGATGATCCACTGTTGAAGAGGTCGATGGCTGTTGAAGAGGTCGATGGTATGATGCTGTTATTGTCGATGATGGTAAATAGAACTGAAGAAGCCACTCGCACTTAATAACAATATCCAATGTTTCTGCAAGCAATGTAAAGTGCCGATGATGTTTGATACCCTCAGCTTAGTAAGATGATCCACTGCTGAAGAAGTTGATGGAATGCTGACGATGTTGACGATGATGGTAGCTGAACTGAAGATACTGTATACGAAGAATTTCTCTGACAGACTGAAAGACGATATACTCTTCACGACATCCAACATAGAACTAACACTCCTGCCAGTATTGCCTGCCTCCATAACCTCCTTGAACATACATATCATCAATGATGTTGATGTTAGGAGCCCTCAGCTTAGTAAGACGGTTCACTGCTGAAGAAGTCGATGGTATGCTAGGGATGTTGTGGTGATGATAGGTATAACTGAAGAAGTCGCTGGAACTGTACCGAGAATGGCTAGTCTCTTCCTGACAGACTGCTACACAGCGATGTGCTCTTCATGACAGTCAAAAACAGACTAACACTCCTACCTTTTACACCTGCCTGAGTTAACCCTGGAATATACACTTCCAGATATGTGAAATATTTTAACATAAAATATGTGTTTTTGGTGGCAGTTATAGTGCAATCCGTCATCGCAGGTTCCTTCCTACCGATGATCGAACAGTAATGGTAAACAAGTTTACAAGCGTTCACTGTATAAAAATTGTTATCAGTCTATTCTTGGGTACGATCGAGAGAAGATCTTCACTACAGTCGACTACTATCGTAACACCGATGGTAATAACAAGAACGTGGAAGCAATGCAGCAAAAACCAGTGGACTGTAAAAAGTCAACATCGGTGATTGGAAACTGATTGTAGATGCTACTAACTGGACCCTATATATGGACTAATCATAGGGAAATGGAAGTGACATAGTGCAGCACAGCTGACTGCAAGATGACGTTACAAAACAATCCAACGAATACATTTTGGGGTACTCTAATGGCACCGGCCTTGTCATTGAACACCCTATATTTTAACCTACTTTCATAGCAACTATGTATGTTAACTACAAATAGACTATCACTAATTCAAAATTAAAACACGTTTATGATTAGAATAAATCTGAGATGCTCTGCAGATGTCAGCCAAGATCTCGAAACCCCCTAAATGTAACAAATTTTCATAGTAATTGCATATGTTACCTAGAAACAAATATTAGTCGATACAAAACTAAAATATATTTAGGATCCACGGAAGACAGCAAAGAACTTGAATCCCCTTAAAATGTAACAGTGTGACCAGGTATGTATACTAAAAAAAGGCCATTGCCGATTTTTAATTAATTTTGTAAAATTTAATCAAAATTTAACGAATTAATTTGAGGTGCCCCACAGAAACTAGCCATGCAACTGAACACACTATAATTTTTAGCTCTGATTCTCTGCGAGTGTGTGTTTTAAATATATATAGACCCCGGATATTTTAATTAAACGTAGACCATGGACGAATCAACTTAACACTATACCATTAAATATAAATGTATTAAATAATTTTTAAAGCACCGCAGAAAGTAGCCATGCGATTGAACAAACTACATTGTATAATAATGATCCACAGAAATCACTTATTTTAGAGGCCATGTTCGATTTAAATTAAATACTACAAAATTTTGCTAATTAATCAAAAATGCACCTCAGGAACTAGCCTCATAACTAAACCAACTATAATATATTAAACTGATCCATAGCAATAGCGTATTTTTAATTAGACAAAGACCACAGCCAATTCAAATTAAATAAAACATTTAAACAAATTTTTGCGTATAAATTAGAGATGCTCCACAGAGAAAAACCATGCGACTAAACAAACTATAATATATAACTCTGATTCTCAGCAAGCGGGTATTTTAATCAGATATAGGCCATAGATGATTAAAATATATAAATTAATACCAAACAAATAAATTTTAAATCTCCTTAGAGACTAGCCATGCGACTGAACAAATTAAAGTATACAGCAGATTCACAGCGAGTGAGTACCTATTCCAACTGAATATAGACCATAGATGATTCAACTAAATATTATACAATTTAATCGAAATTTATCAAATTTATTTTAAAGCTCAGCACAAATTAGTCATGCAATTGAACAAACTACACTGTATAATAGTGATTCACAGCAAGCGTGTATTTAATTATAGATCATGGCCGATTTTAATTAAATAACATAAAATCTAGCGAATTAATTTAAGATGCACCACAAAGACTAGCCATGTGTTTGACCCAACTATAGTGTATACAACTAATCTGCAGCAACCATATATTTTAATTAGCTTAAGACCATGATTGATTTAAATTAAATATACACTTATACAAATTTTAGCGAATAAGTTTGAGATTCTCCACAGAGGAAGTCCTTGCAATTAAACAAACTAAAATTTATATTATAAATTCACAGTAAGCGGGTACTTTCTTCCTTTTAGATATATATCATGGCTGCATCGAAATAAGTAGCATAAAATGTAATTAAAATGCTTTACAGGTGCAAGTCTTGCAACAGGTTCCATTATATTGTAAAATAGGTTACCTGCAACCAGGTGTTTTAGTTCCATATATGGCATGATCGATTTGCATTAAATAATGTAATAATTTATCGAATTTGAGATGCTCCGTGAAGAATAACCATGCGATCAAACAAGCTACAATACAACACATCTGGTTGTTGCTCTGCAAACTATTATTTCAATCAGAGCTTATTAGTCAGTTAGTATACCCATCTGGTTTATTCTGTCATAAATATTATAGTTTTTAACACCTGCAAGATACACGAATTTCACCAAATCGTCTTTGCACATTCTTTCTTGATTATGGGGTATCAATTTACCACTCTGGGGTCTTGAAAGACAGAGAAAAAAATTTTGTATAGAGCTAACGATAAATTGCTTTTCTTTTGCGAATTTCGTTTGTCATGTTGAAATGATTAATTTGCCAGATTCGAAGATTTACCGGTTAGAGAAATAATTGATACATATTTTATACATACAGCAGATAAAAGAAAAGGCTCTTTTTTTGTGTGGACTTTGAATCAAACAGCAAGTATTCATCATTCGCTCTGAAGGATTTTTAACATAAAGAATAAAAAAACATTATTTTATAGATATAGTTACCTATTAACTGCTTTTTTTCCTTTGCAGAATTTTTTATACATGCAGCTACAATGATACATTTGTCTGCTTCTATGGATTCAAAAAAGAAAAATAAATTCATTAGTCTTTAATTATTATTATGCACACATTGAGGTTTGAATTTGATATTTGATGTGTCGATAAAATACATCTGAACATATCATATTTCGTACGGGATTCATTGTTTACTATACCTTTGGCTAACCCTAACTTAGTTTCGATTATTATGTCTTTCTTACGTAAATCGATATTTAAAAACAAATTAAAAGTTGTACAGGGGTGTGATTGCTATTAAAGTATAAGGGCTAGAAGAGGGAAATTAGCATTGCCAGTTTCTTTCTTTATTTTTATAGAGGATATGGAAAAAATTGAATAATTGTAAAATAAGCTTAAATATGTAATGAATTTAGTTTGAAAAATTGGCAAAATGTCTTATCTTGATGTGTTTTAAGTATTCACGAACATGATATATGCACTTTATGAATTATGATAACCTTCCTACGTTAAATAATTATTAACTATTCGATTAATAATTGACTGACGAAGTATGTATATCGGCTTATTAACTTAGTTTTGTGGCGGGATACACAAATAAATTATAGCATTCATTAAGCTGGGTTCAAAAAATACGCTTAATAAACAAATGCAGGATGCATACCGACAATTGTCTTATTTGCTTTAATCGTTGGGTTAGTCAAATTGTAGTAATTATTTATCTTTATAATGTTATAGTAAATGGTGTTACAATAATAATTTTTGGTCAACTATGCTTACAAAATTAAATGCGATAGGTTATATATGTTCATATAATTTTTAATCTAGTACTATTATGTAAATCACATATGTCAAATTCGTATTGTCAATTTGATGGTTAACAATGTAAATACATATAAAAAAGATGTGACTATGTATTTCAAAGTGTTATATCGATCAGTACAGTATTCAAAGTAAACGTTTCTTTAAAAATATTAAGATGGCGCACTAAAAGATTAGATATATCGGTACTCATGTTTGTGAAACATTTAATAATTAAGTACAGTATGTACTCAAGATTAAAATATGACTATAAGTTTAGTCTTATGTCCTTTACTACTGTGGGTTTCGAGTACAGCACTGGAACGCAGGGCTATCTGCTAGACAGTAGTGGCATCTAGCAGGCTGTGTACAAATTAATGGTGACTACAGTGTCATCTACCTAACAAGGATAGAAATAAACATATATACTGTGCTGGTTACCTAGCAACGGTTTTAAATAAATGCAATGTATAAAAATGTTTCGGTGAAAAACAAATTGCAAACAATTTAAGCAAGTTTGGAAATATCGAGAATTATGCCTACAAGCTGACAAGAGTGCATATTTAGTCATACCAACTTATTCTGAGACTTAATATGTGTTATAATTTTAATTTTCATAGACATGTGACAAATTGCTTGGAAATAATTAGAAGTATGATCCAAAAACTGACAAAGCATGTATGTAGTCATACTAACTTATTCCGAGTATAAATAAGTGTCTGTGTTTTTAATTTCATAGATACGTGCAAGCAAACTGACAGAGTGCAAATTTATACATACCAACTTATCCTGGGACTTAATATGTGTTTGCATTTTTAATTTCATAGATATATGACAATTAGTTTGGAAATATTCGAGAACTATTCTTAAAAACTGACTAAGCATGTATCTAGTCAATCCAACTTATTCTGTATCAAAATACGTGTCAGAATTTTGAATTCCATTGACATATTACAGATAGTTTAGAAATAATCGTGAACTATGCTTAAAAACTGACTCAGCATGTATCTAGTCGTTCCAAATTATTCTGGATCCTAATAAGTTTGAGTATTTTGTATTTCATAGATATATGCAAATAGTTTGGGAATAATCGAGAACTATGGTTAAAAACTGACAGAGCGCATGTTTACTCATTGCAACTTAATTTGGGTCTTAATATGTGCTTGTGTTTCGAATTTCATAGACAATGGACAAATATTTTTTAAATTATCGAGATCTTTGCTTAAAAAACTAATTAAGCTTGTATCTATTCATTCCAACTTATTCTGGGTCTAAATAATGGGCAGTGTTTTGAATTTCATAGATATATGTCAAAATATTTCGAAATAATCGAGAACTATGCTTAAAAACTGACTAAGCATGTATTTAGTCTATTCCAGGTGTAAATAACTGTCAGTGTTTTGAATTTCATAGACATATGACAAATAGTTTGGGAATAATAGAGAACTATACTTAAAAACTGACAGAGCACACATTTAGTCATTACAACTTAATCTGGGTCTTAATACGTGTTTGAGTTTTGAATTCCATAGATATATGACAAATTGTTTGGAATTAATCGAGAACTGTGCTTAAAAACTGACTCAGCATGTATCTAGTCGTTCCAACATATTCTGGATCTAAATAAGTGTCAGTATTTTGAATTTCATAGAGATACGACAAATAGTTTGGGAATAATCGAGAACTACGCTTAAAAACTAACAGAGTGCATGTTTAGTCATTACAACTTAATCTGGGTCTTTATATGTATTTGCGTTTCGAATTCCATAGACATATGACAAATAGTTTGGAATTAATCGAGAAGTATGCTTAAAAACTGACTAAGCATGAACCTAGTCATTCCAACTTATCAGAATGTAAATAACTGTCAGTGTTTTGAATTTCAGGGACACATGTCAGATAGTTTGGGAATAATCGAGAAAAATGCTTAAAAACTAGCAGAAAAAATATATAGGCCTATGCTTAAAATCTGAAAAATAGATATAATAAAATATTACGTGCATACGTGCAGGAATATATTTTTTTAAAACTTACTATACATAAATGTACTTTCGGAAAATATTTATATAAAAATCATATTGAGACAATTTGCTATAAGATTTTCTGTACAAAATTTTATTAATAAATATAGGCTATAAGAAATAATTTATGTAATACATAATATAATAAATAACATTATATAAAATCATATTAGCATATTAAATTAAGTCAACATTTATCTGTAACAAAAATATTTTTTATGTTTACCATATTTAAACCATCTCCAGTAGCAATGCATCCGTTGCTCAGTTGACTAAGTCGCATGTCATACTTACTAACACAAAGGTTGCAAGTTCGAATCCCACACCTGGCGAACTAAAAATGTTTAACTTACTAAAAAAATTAAAGCATAAGGACCATTCTCCCATATGAAAACACATGCAACTTCGTCCTTAGCAGCAGTAACGACACTAGCACACTCTAACAGACAACTATGAAAACAAACATGGTGACACCAGCACTGCCTAGCAGACATTGCAGAAAGCAAAGTGCGACACCAGCGCTGCCTAGCAGACAATGGAGAAAACATAGCGCGACATCAGCGCAGCCTACCAGCCAATGATGGAAACATGATATCACAGATCACGAACAGGAAAGAAGACAAGTGACAGTCGAAAAAATGTGACGTCACTAGCATACTATGTAAACAAAAGACATCACACACTAGCACACTCTAGCAGGCAATGTACGACACCTGTTTGAACCTAGAAACTAAAAATGGTTGACGAAAACAAAAGATGCATGAAATTGACATTATAACAAAATGGCTGACAAATATGCAAAACAATATGGCTGACAAAAGTCCAAGTAACTGACGAAATCAAAATGATGCATGAAATTGACATGGTTGACAAATACACAAAACAAAATGACTTACAATAGGTCAAAACAAAATGTGGGGGGTCGGGGGTACAAGATGGCTGCCAAAACAATGACGAGGGTCCAAGATGGCCACCAAAACAATGGTGGTAGTCCAAGATGGCTGCCGAAACAAAATGGCAGAAACAAGATGGCCACCAAAACAAAATGGCAGAAACAAGATGGTCGCTAAAACAAAATGGCAGAATCCAAATTGGCCGACAATGTCACCACAGCCTGCAGCCATTTACCACTGCCATCATATCCATCGATCCACAGCCTAAAGCCTACTGGCGGAGAACCTACTAAATCTATCTACTTGTGTCCACCTGAGACAACACTGCCCCCACACCTGTAGGTAAGGCCTCACAAGTTAACACTAAGGTATTTTTGGGGTCATAATGAACCAGCATACTTGAGTGCAACAGCCAACCCTTGCTCTTTTGGAACAGTCTTCTCTTCTCTAGAGTCCACTCCCACGGCACATTCTGCTTTAAGAGCTCATAGAAAGCTCCAAGTCGGCTGGACAACTGTGGTAAGAACCTGCTATAATAATTTAACAGACCACAGTATGCTCGAAGTTCGCTTTTGTTTGTCGGCTCAGGTGCATCTTTGATTGCAGATAATAGCTTATCCGTCGGTTTCATGCCTGCTCGACTAAGAACGCGCCCCAGGTATGTGACCTCTGTTTCCAAAAACTTACACTTTGCCACATTGATCCTCACCCCGTACTTCTGGAACTGTCCCAATGCCCATTCTAATCTCTGTAGTGCTATCTCAAAGGTTGGTCCAGAGACCAAAACGTCATCCAAATAGGTCACCACTCCATCCATTCCACCTACGATATGCTCAATCACTGATTGAAATATTGCTGGGGCTGAGGATAGTCCAAACTGTAATCACTTATACCTATACAACCCCTTGTGGGTGTTGATTGTCAACAAGGATTGAGATTCCCCTGCAACTTCTAACTGCTGGTAAGCAGTAGACAGGTCAATTAATGAAAATATTGCCTGCCCCGCCAAGAAAGCAAATATGTCTTCTGGTTTGGGAAGTGGATAATACTCCTTGTCTAATACTGAATTTAAGGTTACCTTAAAATCTCCACACAACCTCACTTCCCCATTACCTTTTCGTACGCACACCAGAGGTGTGGCCCAATCACTTTTCATTACTGGATATATGACACCTTGCCTTTTCAGTCTCTCCAATTCCACTTCCACCTGGGACCTAATAGAAAAAGGGACTGACCTGACTTTGCAGGACTTTGGCGTAGCTCTCGACTTCAAATGGCGTGATGCTGTATGATCTTTAATGGTGAATATTCCTTTCCCGAACACTTCCGCATATTTATACGTCAGCTGGCTGACTACTCGTTCTCTGTTGCCGTTGTTCACATATATCTTCCAGATGGAACGCCAGTCCAGCTTCAACTGTTCCAACCAATTCCGTCCAATTAACGCTGGCATATCACTTCCTACTTGTTTGATAACCAACAATGGTAGCTGCCTTACTTGTTGATTGAAGGCCACTTCTACAAACAACTGACCAAGTATCGGCAGTGTTTGACCACCAAACGCGTTCAACTGAATTGTAGCCGGAGCGTACTTAAGATGTTCCAGGTACTGCCGATACAAATTTCCTGGTATCACGCTCACAGCCGCACCTGTGTCCAGCTCCATTATGAATGATTGACCCTCAATTTTAAGCTCAACCTGGTAACCTTTGATGCTTGTACCCGTTTTCATATTAAACATAGAATATATTGGGTACTCACCTCCTGCCATTTCCGTTCCATCGTCCTTGACTGCATACTCCCCCTTTTCTCTGGACGTTATGCCTACCTGATGTACCTGTTGTGAGTTCGACTTCGGCGGCATTTTGTTTCTGCTCTCACAATGTTTTGCCAACTGACCCACTCGCTCACACTTATAACACGTAGCCCCTTTATACGGGCACCCATTTGCAAACTTGTCCGTTCCTCCCGCAACGAAAACACTTACTTTGTTGACGCTTACCCATTTCCGCCTGCTGTCTGAGAAACTTAACCTCGCAATCTCGCTGGATGCACTGTGCGTTCTTCTGTCAGTCGGTTTGCTCTAGTCGAATAGCCAGTTCGTAAGCTTCTTCAAAAGACAAGTACTCGGCTAACAACCGCAGCCGAATGTGTTCGTCAGCACACCCGACTACCAACTTATCTCTAAGGGCTTCAGTCAAAAATGTGCCGAATTTACAGGTGGTCGCCAAATTCTTTATCGCCACCACAAAGTCAGCAACTGATTCTCCGCTTTTCTGTATTCTGCTATAAAACGCATAACGTTCTGCCACTACAATTTTCCGTGGCGTATAATGTTCCACCAGCAGCTTAACCAACTCATCATATGACTTTGAATCCACCCCTTCTGGTGACACTAGATCGCATAGTACCGACAGTATTTTCGGCCCGATAACTGTAATTAACACTGACACCTTGTTGTTCTTTATCTGGTTAGTCTTGAAGAAATGTTTTAACCACAAAACGTATGATGCGATCGTTTCCTCCTGTGGACAGAACTCGCCAACTTTACCAATTGCCGCCATTATCCTAAGGCACTTTGATAACTCTTCTTTACTTCTTAAAAACCCGTACTCGTCGCCAATGATATAAAATAACACGCCCGAGATATTTACGTAAAACTTTATTACCGCCGCTTATCGACATTCCCTGTGAACTATTTACAACATTCGCGCCATCACATGGTGCCAACTTTACCAACATACATGGTCACCACACACAGGTCATATCACACTGCCACAACACATATAGACATACACTTATATAGATGCACAGCACATATCACACTGCCAAGTAAACATACAGCTACACACTTATATAAACACACAGAACATATCACACTGCCAAGTAAACATATAGCTACACACTTATATAAACACACAGAACATATCACACTGCCAAATACACATATAGCCACACATATATAGATGCACAGAACATACCACACTGTCACATACACATATAGCCACATAATTAAAAACATGCACAGAACGTAACATACTACTACATACACATATAACAACAAATTTACATAGACAAACAGAACACATACAGTCATGTAAACACATATAGCCACACACTTATATAGACACGCAGAACATATCACACTGCAACATAAACATATAGACAAACTCTTATATAAATGCACAGAATGTATCACATTGCCACATACACATATAACCAAAAACACATATACAGATGCACAGAATACATCACACTGCCACATACACATATATACAAAGATTTATACAGATGTACAGAACATATCACACTGCCATGTACACATATAGCCACGAACTTATATAAACACACAGAACATATCACACTTCCATGTACACATATAGCTACAAACGTATATAGAAACACAGAACATATCATACTGCCACATACACATATAGCCACACACTTATATAGATACACAGAACATATACTGACGCGTACACATATGGCCGCACACTTATATAGACATACAGAACATATTACACTAATACATACACATATAGCCACACACACACACATATATATATCCATATATATATATACACACAGAACATATCCAAATGCCACATACACATATAGCCTAACACTTATATAGATGCACAGAACGTATCACACTGCCATATACACACATACCCAACACACTTGTACAGAAACACAGGACATATCACACTGTCAAGTACACATATTGCAACACACTTATATAGACACAGAACATATTATCACATTGTCGCATTCACATATAGCCACACACTTATATAGACACACAAGACATATCACACTGCCATTTACACAGATAGCCACACAATTATATAGTCACAGAACATATCACACTGCCACAAACGCATACAGCCACACACTTATATAGACACAGAGGACATATGACACTGCCACATACACATACAACCACACACTTATATAGACACGCAGAACATATCACACTGCCATGTACACATATAGCCGCACACTTATGTAGACACACAGAACATATCAAACTGCCACAAACACACATAGCCTCACACATACAAAGACACATAGAACATATCACACTGCCAAGTACACAATTAGCCACAAACTTATATAGACACAGAACATAACACACTGCCACATACACATAAAACCACACACTTATATAGACACACAGGACATATCACACTGTCAAGTACACATATAGCCACACCTTATATAGACACACAGCCCATATCACACGGCCAAATGCACATATAGCCACACATATATAGATGCATAGAACATAACACACTGTCACATCCGCATATAGCCACATTTATATACATGCACAGAACGTATCATACTACTGCATACACATATAACAACAAATTTACCTAGGCACACAGAACACATACAGCTATGTACACATATAGCCACACACTTATATAGACATGCAGAACATATCACACAGCCACATACACATATAGCCACACACTTTTATAGACACACAGAACATGTACTGACACATACACATATGGTCGCAATCTTATATAGACATACAGAACATATCACACTGCCAAGTATACATATAGCCACACACTTATATAGACACACAGAACATATCACACTGTCATTACACATAAAGCCAAACACTTATATAGACACACAGACCATATCACACTGCCACATATACATTAAAACAACAAATATATAGCTACACTGAACATATCACACTGCCACATACACATATAGCCAAGCACTTATATAATCACACAGTACATATCACACTGCCACATACACATACAGCGACACACTTATATAGACACTCAGAATATGTCACACTGCCACATATGCATACAGCACCGCACTTATATAGACACACAGAACATGTCACACTGACACATACGCATACATCCACACACATATATAGACACACAGAAAATGTCACACTGCCACATTCACATACAGCTGTGCACTTATATTGACACACAGAACATGTCTCACTGCCTCATACACATACAGCAACGCACTTATATAGACACACAGAACATGCCACACTGCCACATACACATACAACCGTGCACTTATATAGACACACAGAATAAGTCACACTGCCACATACACATACAGCCATGCACTTATATAGACACATAGAACATGTTACACTACCACATACACATACAGCCATGCACTTATATAGACACACAGAACATATCACATTGCCACATACACATATTGCCATGCACTTATATAGACACACAGA
>PNEQ01083034.1:0-12960 GCA_003012365.1 Medauroidea extradentata | reverse complement strand
ATATCTCTATCACAAAATCGCTACATTGTTTTGTCACTAATACATCAAAGTTTCTATCTGAATTTTTCCGTTGCAATGAACACAATGGATTTTTAGATTCTTGCACCCAAAGTATCACATATTTTAGCATGAAAATAAGCCAAAATGGCACAAAATATTTTTTTTTACTGGCAAACGACTCATTTTTTTTAAAGCCTACATATAATTGTGCATAGTATGACTTCACACGCTCTCAATTTTTTTCAACCCATTTGGTTGAAAACTTTTTGAGTTTTTTGCACCAACGTGAAAAAAACTACCGGGCATGGCCTTAAAGCTCTTAAAAATGACTAGATTTTACTTTGTCAAACTGGTGTAATTAAGTGTTAAATACCAATTAAATTCGAAAACCACATAGATACCACGTTTACTTAGTACAAATACAAGACTATATACTTTACAACGTTTCAAACAAATACTTTGTATTCTTACAAGAACCTTTGCAGTTCTACAATAATAATATTTCGAAATACAGTTTCTAAAGATTTCTTTGTGTGCTGCAATATTTTTAAATTAAAGAGTCCTATAACAACAATTTACAATCATTGCTAAAACTGAAAAATGGACGAAGACATCTGCAGTGTAGATGAAAAAAAAAAATGTCGTTTACAATTAATTTAAGTAGCGATGAATCCCGTCTATCGTTTTACAAACCCCGTTCAATAATTGGTCATGGTAGTACGTACCGCGTCATATTTACTCTTGAAACGCTTGTTTCATTGCTTACACTACGTATTCGATACCCAATTTTCAAAATGAAACTTTAATTTAAAAACCCTGTTTCCCTCAGCTACACTACGAAACCTGACTGTCGCGCCGCATTCGCCGCACTCAAAAATTCACTTCCCCACACCTTAACTTAAAAAACAGTACTAATGAAGGGTAGGACAGACAGGAAGCGTGCATCACACCCAAAATCGGAAGTTGTGACCGCCACGCCTATCCGGCCCGTACCAATCTGACCAACAACGTGCGTCTGTCGTACCAAACACAGCAGCTTTCTAGGTGCGGAACTCAGAGCACGTAATTATTGTTATGTACACAATAAAAAAAATTCTCACTTTTACAAGGAAAAGCTTATAAACTAATAGCTATACATTTATCAGTAATAGACACTACAGCAAGAATGACGCAGGCCACTTAAGTGGTCAAAAAATTTTAAATACGTTTTTTGGCCAAGTGAGATATTTTTATGAGCGTTTGATGTGAAACGAAATAACATTCACCGCCTGTCACATTTTCCAAAATGTGTTCTACTTAAAAATATATATATATATTCTTTGTAACGAGTTGCCAAAAAAGTTTGTGACACTTGACAAACAATTGTAAAAGATACAAGGATTTATTTGTAAATAAACAATTATTTTTGTACATATACAAAAATGTTTGTAAATATTTACAAACATTTCCTGTAAAGTTTACAATATCTCTGTAAACTTACGAAAATATCTTTTTTTGGAAACTTAGTTACCAAAGAATTCTTTTGTAAAAGTACAAAATATATTTTACTCTGTAGGTTAACATAAACACCGAATCGCGGGAAAAAAATACTTTTAAAAATATGTAGTACATAAAATACCGTAAAACGGGGTGAAATTTTACCAAACCGGGTAGGTTTAAGGCTGCCTTAAGACCTCGCTCTTTAGTTTTGCAGTGGTTTGGAAAATATTTTTTTTTAACGCAAATGAATACATATATCAAAAATTAACTCTCGCAGTTTTAACACTTATATATCATGAATATTTCTGTTGCAATACACCAAACGGATTTTTAGATTTTTGCCCCTGAATTTTCACATATTTTGTTATCAAAATAAGCCAAAATGAAGCAAAACTATTTTTTTTCTAACAAACGGCACATTATTTAAAAAAAACCGCTCCGGCGAAATTGTGTATTGTATGACTGTAGACAGTCTCAAAAATTTGCTAAGCGTTTGGTTAAAAATATTTGAGTTATTACCAATTGTCTGAAATAAATGAAAGATCATGACCTTAACGACGCATACAACACAATTATATAACTGAGGACAATAGTTGTTTGCTCACTCAACGTGCTAGTTTAATCAACACGTTGGTAGGAAGTATACTAACTAAGCCATGCAAGTATATTTAGTGGTTAGACCACTCGCCTCCCACCAAGGCGGGTTCGGTCCCCTGATTTTCGCACGTGGGAATCGTGCCGGACGATACCGCATGGTCGGCGGGTTTACTCAGGGATCTCCCGTTTCCTCCGTCCTTCACATTCCGGCGCGCCCCTATTGTAGGGCCTCGTTACATATCCTTCGAGGTACAGATGCCTTCGGACGTCCAGTAATAAATACAATAAATCTGCATTCTGGATGCCCTAGATCACTGGTACTCTCCTCATAAGATATTTACATAAGTAACCGTATGCAATAACGCCACGGATGCAATAACGCCAAGCTCTTGTTTTGTTAATTCTTCTCAACTCGTTCCTGTAAGTGATTGTATTACACCTGAATTGTTTCATACTATTCTTGTTCTTTACTCGACAATCATTCGAGCTTAAAATCTTACTCTCAAGTGCTCAGTAAAATCAATTTTCCTAAACAGGCGGCGCTATTGAATACACCTATACATTTATTTATGTAATATACTATAAATAAAACAGGGAATGCAACTTAATAATCGTCTTTTATTGCCAACTGTCATCACATTCCCGCCATAACTACGCAATTACTCGACACGCCAAAACAACTGACGTACTCTTCACACTCTGCCTACACAAAATATTAACATATCTTACAATTCCGGCTACCAAAATCTCATACTCAATATACCTGGGACAATCTCGCCATGTTTGCCAGTATTTAAGAAAATATACATGTAAATCCATGAAAGAACAATGATTGGAAACTTATTTTGCCATACGTCTTTTATAAAATAATTGTAAAATGCGTTGTAATTCAGGTTACAAAATTACGGCGCAATTAACGAAACATATACGCTTCACACCAATTTTTCTGAGTCACAAAATTTGCAAAAATATTTTATAGGGTTGCTCTTTTAAAATTTTTATATACTGACATTAAAAATCCGGCTATTTTCAACTAGAATTTTCAATGTTATGTACTTTTGCCTATGATATTATTTTCCACATACCCGGTACAAGTAGGCTTCAAATATTATACAGAAATCAGGTGCGTTATGCCAATAGCTTACACAAGGCCTCTTCTCACAATGTCAATTACCAACCATAGGTGCCTCGGCCCAACGTACTTTGTGACTTGGCGAAATCTTAATGGCGTTCCGACGCCCAAACAACGACGATGATAGCACCTCGGCCCACAATACTCCGCATCTCGACGCCTAACTTCGACGCCCGTCGGTTGCGCCCCCGGGAGGCGTCCTTCGCGGCTCGTCGACGTCTACCTGTCACTCTAAGGCGTCTCGACGCCTAACTTCGACGCCTGACGGTGGCACTCTGCCCTCCCGTCGCCGCGGCTCGCCGACGTCTCTCCCGGCTCGACAACGTCTGTCCCCGCCCGACGACGTCTTGCTTCTCTCCGGATTTGCGCCAACCCCCCCCCCCCTTCTCAAATCACTTGGCCAGCAAGCTCCGGTTCGTTTTGGGTCAATCAGGAGTCAGTTTTCCACCGATGGCCCCGCCTCTCGAGGACAACAATTTCGGCTAGAACCGTATTTATTAAATAATGCTTAATTTCTCTTTACTATTTACATTCAATTACATAAAATGGTTCCTTTACTTGTCAACATTTATGATTTCTTAATTACTAAATATCTACAATACAGTGACAACTTACAAATCTATTCACTGGAGCCCCTCCCCTCTTGTCTAGCTAGGGAGGTGGTAGGAGCGGGGGTGGGGTGAGGCCCCAAGACACTCTGCTCCTGCTCCTCTCTCCCTCGTTTTCACAGACACAATACGTACAATTCCTATTTTCTATATAAAACTTGGTGCAGTAATGATACCTTAATGAAAACTACTTCAATGTGATCCTGATATAATGACGAGGAGAACGAATGGTCGCAGGACATAGTTATTAATACATATTGATTTATGCTAGTTGGTTGACACTGATGACTATTAAATTGGGTAAATAGTGGTGGCCGCAAAGATTAGGGTGCTAGCTGACGAGGTCGACCCAGATTTTCGGACGAGGGCATCTTGCCGGACGATGCCGTTAATCGGTGAGTTTTCTGTATGCTTTCCAGTTTATTCCGCTCCCTCATTCCGGATATTCACCTCGCTGTTACGCACTGACCAACATACCTTCATTTCACTTCTCTCACTCTCTCACTGTGTGTGAACACACGGCGGCCACCCTCCTACCCTGGGCGGCTTAGACAGATGGGGGACTGACGAAGTGATGCACGGAGAGGTCTCCTCCCACACCGTGTCTCCTCGCCACGAGACATTACACACCTCCGCCCCAGTTACGAGCGCGATCCATCTGCAGCGCGCAGTCGTACCACCATACTGCCACTGGCGGGCGGCGCTCACCACTGTAATGACCCGGGTCCTGGGAGAATGTATCCGGTGTTGCCAACTAGTTGGTGGGGCATATCGTCGTTGATTTTATGAAACGACCTATGTGCCAAATGATAAATAGTATATTGAAGTTATCTTCTCTGTGCTTGTGCTACAGTTTATACAGATGGATAGAAATATGTTTTATGACATTTTACTGTAGTTACTAACAAGTGTCTATATGATTTTTGTCTCTCCAGAAAAAAATTTTAGATTAACACATAGGAGATTTCACAAAATCAGTGACGATATAACACACACCTTCATAAATTATACCTTCACACATTTTTAAACAAGATTATACTACGGCAAACACTCTTTTCGTTAAATTGAGAAAACATCTGTGGCGAAGCATGGTGTGTTCCAAGTCAAGCAGTAAACAATGACCGTACACAACTGAGTTGTCTGTGGAACATTAGACTGGTATGGTCAGATGCAACTCTTCTAGAAGTAGCCTAGAAGAAGCAATGAATGAATACTCCTGTAATATATCTCGGGCTTCACAACACACTTGTATTGAGTGCGACATGTAGGATCATTGGTGTTCTAAGTGTACAGCCCGCTCTACTGTAGCTTGCGTTGGAACATCGCCACACTTCGCTACTGAACCGAGCGAGGTGGCGCAACGGTAACACGCTGGACTTGCATTCGGAAAGAGCCGGGTTCGATCCCCGCCTCAGGTAGTCATGATATCGGTTTCCCATGGTTTCCCGAAATCACTCCCTCCATGCGAATGCCGTGATGGTTCTTTTACTAAGGCCATGGCCGACTCCTCTCCTAGCTCCTGTTAGTACCAAGTTTTAACTGTCTCAAATGAAATCGCCGTCGACAAGACGTAAAACCCACTTACCTTACTTCCATACAGGAAAACGTCGAAATCAACAAAGAAACAATGAAGAAGCAGGTCACTTCTATTACTTTATACACATTGCGAACAATAGAGACAACATAGTGCATCAACAACTCAACATCACATATCTGAACTGGCCTTCGGCGACAACGCTACTGTGCCGACGCCTCACTCGAAAAACAACAACCTTGTTTCAAATTCCTATACGTCTAGGAAGTAGAAATCTAAAATAATGTCCTATGTAAGATTTGCTATTGATTAATAACTATCCTAACTCCAGGGTGAATTTCGTAAGTGTATGAATACTACACATTTTTAAAACTTGACTGGAGCTGAATCATACGATATTTCCCGACGTATAATGAGTTACTATACTACATACTATCCCAAACCAAAACAATACCAAAATAAGTAAAATTTTGGTGAGAAGATGGGAGTTTTACGGTCCTTTAAGGTAGGGGTTGGGGGTTGTTAAGATAATTTTTTTTCGAGCCATTTATTCAAGTTGTATTATTAAAATTTTCTCTTCGATAAGACTATATTCTTGATACAGTGCATGACATAAATAATAATGGAATCTTTCATTAATTTGTCATGCAGAATCACTGCAAGGGAATTATAGGTTAACTTTAAAGAATGACTGGACGTCCAATTTACAATTAATATATATAAAAAGTAGGTATGATCTCCAAAATTCATCACAAATATCTTCTATTCCTCAGCATTGTCACAGCTATCAAAAATATTTCAAAACACAAGTTTTTGCAGAAAATCGAAGAATAAAATGTATTATCTAGCTCTCACCCTTAACGGGGTCTTACGAGCCGATGAGGATGAAACGAGGTGAACTGATAACACAACACCCATGCCCGAGTCATGATTCAAACCCAGGATCTCTCGCAATGTAGACCGTCACGTAACTGACTACGCAACGGAGACGCTCTTACTGGCTAGCGCCACTTCCGGTTACTGATGAACACTGAAATAATTGATGGTCCATCAGTGTCCACCAGCACTAACATGACCACATCAGTAATCCGTAAATATTTTGTCACTGTCAGTGATTTGAGTTTCGGAACGAGTGCACTTGTAAACCAAAGAAAATTTGCTCGTGAATACGAATCGAGTAGAAAATACAGTTTCATAATCCATTTAAAAGCTTTTCGTACAGGAATATTTCACTTCACAGAATTTATCCTTTGTGGGTTCGAAAAAAAATAGATTTAGATATCACTTTTATGAATTATTTTTAAATCATGTGGTATAATATGTATATAGAGTCCATTATATTTCCAATGCCATTCTGAATTCAATGACCAAAAACTTTTTTTTTAAGGACGGATGCTTATAATCTCGCGCCAACATAACATATCTCGGGCTTCATAACACACCTTTATTGAGTGCGATATGTAGGACCATTAATGGCAGGTGCTCTAAGTTTATAAGTCCCCTCTACTGTAGCTTGCCTTGGAACATAGCCACACTTCGCTACTGAACCAAAGTATGTGGTGCAACGGTAACACATTGGACTTGCATTCTGAAGGACCCGGCTTCGATCCCCGTCTCCGGCCACCCTGATTTCTGTTTTCCACGGTTTCCCGAAATCGCCCAGGCGAATACTGGTAAAGTTCCTTGACATACGCCAAGGGCGATAAATATCCCAGTTAATTTTAATGTGAAACTGTATGGAAACGTCCCTAACTTCATCGCTGTAAACGAGACGTAAAGCCCACACAAAAGTTTTTTTGCCTACTTACACATCAAATATTTACTGTTCCACTTGCTCAGGGTTAAAAATTAAACTACCAAAATTAGATCATTTGCAGCGAATCTATACGGAATGGAGTAGTTAATAACATGTCTATGTATTGTTTGAATGATGCTGCCCTTTGAGAAAACGTAAAAAATTTGTATTTTCGTTAATGAAGCTCAAGATACCTAGGACAATGAATAGTACCAGGCCTTCTTAAATGACATAATTGGTCGGCAAACACGAAAACTGAATGGTTCGAGTTGACGTAAGCCTGGGTCGAGTGCCAGCAGGTTATACAACATTCGGAGGCCATATAAACACCGATGTGGCTGAAGTTACACTCAAACATGAATCGAAGAGAAATAAACAACTTAAGTAAAATTCCAGTCGTTTCCGTCTAAAAATATGTACCTGAAGTTTGTGAAACCGTAGGCTTACTGATAGTTTGAAGAGATTTCGTTCAGCACAACATCTAGGCCTTTAATTCTGGTGAGGGGTGACACGTGAGTATGGAGCGGCGCCGGAATGAAGAGAGGAATCGTGAGATCCCTGAGAAAAACCGTTGACTACGAGAAAATTCCCACGAGCGGAAATTCTGTGACCGACCATGCCATGAACCCAGGATCGCCATGGTGGTAGGCAAGTGATCTAGCCATTTGCGACAACCTAGGCCCTCCGTGCTAATTGTTTCAGTAGCTAAACACTACTGACCTTAAAATGATTTTCACTAATTTGTAGTGAATCAGAATTTCACCTGCCTATTCACCGAGTTTCAGTCAATTCTACAGGTTCATCAGTCAAAAGCAGACTTTAAAATGAAATTTCAATGATTTAACATTTTAATGATTGCAAATGCTCATTCGGATTCTGAGTGTAAACAAGAACTAGCAACAGTACACGAGGTAAACACTTGATATTTTCGGTCAGCTCGAGATGAGATGATGGCGGACCAGAGAAATAATAAATGCGAATGAAAGACACAGTAGTACGACGAGGAAATACTTGCCTCGCATGGGTGTCTGCCACACTTCCCACACGAAAATCCCTTACTAATTGGCCGATCCAAACAAGAATCTCAGTGTTAGGAGATAACTAAACAACAGGCATTTAGCCTACTGTACTACATATCAGAAAACCAATCACACGTTTGTATGACCACATGACCACATCGAAAAATGAAAGAACAGCAGTAAGTGTCGGTACAGTGTGATTATAAGTAACACATGACAACAGTACGTCATCAGGCTTTGCTAGAAATTTACACGTATGGAAGAGGAAGCGGGAGGAGAAGTAACAATTGTATCCTTATAAATGCCAAATTTGCTACACATGTGAAGGTTACATATCTGCGAAGGTGTTACCATGCCTAATCTACTATAAGAAGTAATCTTTTGCAAAGACATCGGAACAAATTCAGCATCATCCGGTACTATACTACACTTTACTTCAAAACTTCTTATTGCAAGTCTTATTTTAGATCTAGTTTATATGGGTTCGTTGAACTTACGCTAACGGGCACACATCCAGAGTAAAAATATTGGAAGATAGGCCTACTTCTATAAATAAATTTTTTAAATGATAAAGCGTAGGAGAAGTATTTTCAGTGAATGCCACGGGATTACTTTTCCACAAAAAAAAAAAAAAAAGGAGACGCTTCTTTTTCCAAACAGAAAAAAAAAAATGTTTCGCCCGCTGATATTCACAGACTATTTAGCCGATGTTTACAGGAGTTGAGAGATGTAAAAACGACTTCCCGCGAGCAAGAAATAGTACAGTTCTAGAGCGAAAAGATGCAACAGCCTATGTAAAGTAAAGAGGACGACAATTAGCATCGTAAAAGTAAATTTAAAAAAACCAAAGAACGTGTTTCTTGGAACATCTTAGAATATCACGACAGAACGGCACATTATCTAAATATTTATAATCGGCCTCCAGCGGAAAACTTTCATTTATCATCAACTCGGATACGAAAAGATGCCTGAGAAATGTGGATCCAAAATAAATATGTAGCAAGAGTTTCTAATAGACTTTCCCTTTCAACTCTTTTGTCAAGAGTTAATATTCACCCAGATTACCCTGTATTTTGTTTTCACTATTTATTTTGTAATATAAATACCAAAAATAAAACCCTCAATTCACTCGTAATAGTAATGTTAGGTTACTAAGAGCAAATGTATAATAATAATAATAATAATAATAATAATAATAATAATAATAATAATAATAATAATAATAATAATAATAGCGATTGTGTCTATACATAATAAAGAATAAGTGAAAATAGTTTTCTTACAAAGGCATTAACACGTGCGAGTCAACAGCAAAAACAAGATTGGATATGTGTAAGTGGCTATATAACAGTTATGTTATCTAACTGAAATGTAAACAATGTGCTACAAATACTAATTTAAAATTATGTAGTTTTTAGACTTAGATGCTAAACGACACGTCGGGCAAAGAAAAAATTTAATAGACACTATTTTTAATTTATTAACTTTTAACGAAATTTCATATTTAGATATTTCTTGAAAAACAATGTAACACGGTCAAAATTGAGATCCTTAATCTATGCGCGCTTTCAGATTAGCACGCGAGTTCTTGAATTAAGTCTTACATGTTCCAATGCAGAAATTCAGCTAAGTTGAAGAAAATGTTTTGAAAGACTGCTGTTTACGCGTGGAAACATAATTCAAAGAGGTTAGAAAAGAATTCCAAATGTGACCTATTATACAAGATGCAGCTATACTTTTTGTTAAAAAACAATTTTGGTGGTATGTTCCCAACTTCAGAAAAAAGTGAAGGCTCCAAAGTTTGTCATTAATTTTATAGCTAACGGTTAACACGTATCTGTTTTGGGGTTCGGAATTTACCAATAGCTATGAAACTCAGAACTAAATGGTTTTCATTTTTGTTTTAATGTTAAATAAAAAATCTCCAAACTGTTTGTCATCCAAATAATCTGCATATTGGTCACTCTCCCAGAAAGATGCATATTTTATTTTAAAAAATATCACATTAAGGAAGCTTTTCAGCATGCACATTGTGATATAAAATATGGAATGTTATGAGCCTCCAAAAAGTTTCTAAGTTCAAGGATAAATAGTTTCAAAAAAATGAAAAGTATGACGTGTCAACGAATGTGACAGACTATGTCCACAGATGTGACACTCTGCGGATGTAACACCACTCTTGTGTAACGAAGATTTCTTAAACCAGACTAGCTTAGGTTTGTAGAAAAAAAATTAGTGAGCACTGGGTGCACACCTAAATATAAAAAAATTTAAAGTATTGATAGTTTACGAAAATTGATTGAAGATATTTTGGTCAGCACTTAACATCAACAGGAAGTTCGGAATATAAGAGCACTAAAGATTTAACCTTTGTAAAAAATCACGAGCCGTTACTGCATCATCAACAATAGTTACCGTGCCTTACAACTAGTATGTTTGGCAGTCATTTGCTGAATGTAGTTCAGTATACTTTCCTATTTAAATACAACACTACATAAATAAAATCAACTGAATTCGACATATCTGTATTTTATTTCATTAATAAACTTTTATAATCAAACTATGTATGTCCCTAAAGACCGCACAATTTATCTTACACACGTACAAACATCAAGTGAGGTGTCCAGAGACGTTAGATATTTCCCGTCGTTAGCCGTTACATGTGGAAAGATACGAATTGGCTGAAAATAGAACTTAGCAGGGTTATTCTGAGTGCTCGCTTTATTCTGAACAGCCTATACTTCTTAAGGCCCCGCGTCAACCACAATTTTTAATTTTTTAAAATGTTTTTCCTTTTTTGAAATTCTGATAAGACAAGCTATTATATCATGGATTCTATTTATCTCGCTCTGCAATACAAGAATCGCAGTTGAATATTCAACGTATATTCATGCCGCTATTAGTCCATCAAATTAAGAATGTAAAAAATTATCTGTACTGAATGCTGCCTAAATGTACGCCTACGTTAAAAGTTCAACTGCAATATTTGCATTGTAACGCAAGGTACATATAGAATTAACGCTTTAAAAGCAAATTTTACATTTTTCTTCTCAGAATTTAGTAAAAGACAAAAAACAAAAAAAAAAAAATCCAATAAGAGTGTGACTGATGCGGAGTCTCAAGCGCTGGTGAAGGGTGGCATGAGGTGAGTATGAAGCTGCGCCGGAATGAAGGGGCGCCACCAACGGAAGATCCAAGAGGAAACCCGCCGACCAACGGCATCGTCCGGCACGATTCCCGAATGTGAAAATGACCCCGCCGGGAATCGAACCCGAATCGCCTTGGTGGGAGGCGAGTGCTTTAACCACAAAGACAACCACGGACCCTTTACAAGCATTTCATTCATTGTTAAAACACAGTGTCATGCTTAGTATTTGTTCTGTTGGAAAACATTTCATAATTACTTTAATAATCATCAACATATTATTCTGTAGATCTTTATGTTTCAAAAAGTAAATAAATTCATTTCTTTATTTACACTTTTTGGATCAAAACTTCTCAGGAAAATTTCATTGAAAGATAATACGGCAGTCCACGGAAGCAACATGTCACGGCCTGTGCCATTTTTTTAAACTAATATTTATATTCAAATATTAGTTTAAATTCGTTTAAATACTTCTAACTGTGCGTATTGACTATTAAAACCAATATACCTGTATTTTAAAATAGATTTGATGTTAAAATCTCTTGAGAACAAAAAAAACTGTTATTTGTAGATGTACCCGTGTACCGAAAGCTTTACTCAGGGTTGCCAATATATGCGAAAAATGATTTTTTTCGAATGTCCCAAAGTCAACTCAAGTAAGTTGATACTTTAAAACGCGAAATTGGTTTCTTTTCACTTTAAAATTAAGTTGAATGATTTAAATTTAATCTTACGACGGTTTCGTATTCTTCTGTTCCCTTAGTGATAGCAGCGAAACTAGCGGCAGAAATGTTCCCTGCGAAACTTTTCCATAAGAAAATCACATTTTCTTTCTAACCTGTAGTAGAATTAACCTTACCCCAAGTCACTCCTGCTTACTATACATAATTTCTTCGTGGCTCATGTTTCCTGCGCTTTACTCGCTTCTTCCCCAGAGCTTGCAGCGAGTAACCTTAAACACGAGACGGAAACTTTCCGACAGGAAATCGAATGGGGCTCCCGGTCTGAAGTAGCCGCAGGGATCACCACAACTCTCGACCTTATGGACACGCCACGGTCGAGGTGGAAACGGTATCGAACGTCGACGGCGGCGTGCGCTTGTTTTATTTAATCCTCGAGAGACGTTCTAACGAGAAGGTCTAGACACAATCTACACTGCTGGGGAAAAGAGCAGGAGAAAAAGGTGGGTAAAAAAGACTTACCTCTAAGGAATTTGAAATTGCGCCCGTCCTGAGGAAAAGTAATTCTGAACCTTTTTATACTGGACTTCGCATCGATTGATACTCCACATTACGAACAGAGTTATCGGTTAGGCGCCAGTCAACAATACGAGAGGTCCTGGGTTAGAATCCTGTATGTTCTGTCCCTCCACCTCACTTCACCCTCACTGGCTCGTTAAGGGCGTTCAAGTGGGGAAAAATTCATAATTTTATATTTGTATAAAATAGTGTTAGTTTTGTAGACATTACTGAAGAGTACATTTACCTCTAACGAAAAAAAATTAGCTCAGCCAGTTTTCCCGTAACGTCACTTCAAAGTCAAAATTTGCATAATTTTACTTCATACAAAACTTGAAAACCAGTAAATATAATGAAATGGAAAAAATCTCATCAAAACTACACGTCACCGTCCACGGCTTGAAGCATATACA
>PNEQ01083033.1:0-12957 GCA_003012365.1 Medauroidea extradentata | reverse complement strand
AAACATCTGTCAAAGTTACAGAAATAAATCAACAGTTGACTGAGTAAATGAGTTGTTATTGGTGAAATCACGATGATTGGTTAACCCTCAAATTAAATCAAACTGAGCTATCCGGAGCACGCGCAAACGTCATAACATAACCTCAACACCAACTGCAGTAGACTACAACAGCAATAGACCACATAAACACACAGCAGACTCAAAAGGACGCGTCACAGTGTGTAACTTCCTTTGGTTGGCCAGCATCTGTGTTCACTAATTCCTACTCTACGTAAACATGAAGAGTTCTTACTGATAGTTGGCCAATGCCTTGAAGCAGATCCCATTTGTTTTTCTCCCTGATGCCACAAAGTAACAAAAAGGCTTATGTATGTCTGGCATATCCTTCCAGAAGTGAGGGAAACCTACCACTTTATGCTATGAGTGAGCTAGCATAGACTATTAGATTAGATAGTTCTGACAGCAGTCACCAGTAAATATGCAACGTTATGAGAGGCAGGATCATAAACCACATGAAATGAAGCCACTTAAGAAAAAAAAAAAGAAGCTATTTGCTGCACTGTCACTGAAATAAAAAATACTACTGGTTACATATGAATTTTCCGACATGAGCCAAAAAAATTCATAGCATTAAATATCGCCTTTGAGATAAAAAGTTGAAACTATTTTGGTGATGGTCAATATGTTATCTCGCAAATATAACCAGACCCCAAAATATTCCACTATAGATGTAAATTAAATTGTATATTATCCACTGAAATTCAAAGAGTGCAACTAAATAATTTAAATATTTCTTTGCTTAGAAAATAGTACAGCCAAACTGTGTATATGCACACAGTACAAAAAAAAGTTTTTATGTATAAATGTGTCAATATTGGCAACTCTATGAGCCATATTATTTTATACTAATATCCAAAAACCAATTATTTTAATAACGCTTTATAAAGCTATGCAAAACAAATTCCTACAAAATATTACATCTAATTAAAACTATCATCACACATCCTGTAACTTAAACATAAGAAAGCAAGCTAAAACACTGTCAAACACATGGAGTACATGTAAGCTTGGCTTGAGCAAAAAAGCATGTACCAACAATATCAAAATACGACAACATACTACACATTATACAAACACAAAAGAAAGCAACACTCCATCTAGCCTATTACTTGCACCACAATGTAAACAAAATATAACATACAATAGTTTCATTTAAACAACTACAATATTTTCAACTATAATTTTATACTAAATAATCTCCCTTTGTACAACATTGCTCTTGGGAGCAGAACTGTAGCCAAGAGCAGCGCCGTAGACATTCCCAAAGATTTTACAGTAACACAAGCTGCAATGTTGTGGAACTAATACAAAATTCAGGCATTTCTCAGGGCCGAGAATCAGCAATTCATGTGAAAAACAAGGTCAAAACTATTAGGTTTGGATTGAAAACTAAAACACATAAAAGACAAAGTTAACAGTTTGAAAATTGATACAGCGGTCAGTACACCAGCAAAGAGTAGATATGATTAAAGACAGTCCAAATACAGGTCGTTTAAAAGAGATTATTATGTATGTCTCTTACTAAACTATAATTAGAGATGTTGGTATATTGCTAAAAATATTTTGTGCCAATACACCCTCCAAAACACTGTAATTAATTGCAACACATACGATTCGGTAATGTACTTCTGACACAACATAGCTGTCTGCAGACCAATAACAGGCATCAAAAATTACAACAGAGGGATTCTAATTGGCTCAGTCAAATAGGGTAACAGCTCCAATTATAAGATGAAGCCAGTAATCTTCTGGTAAACTGAACGTATGTTGAAATCCAGCAAACAGTCAAGTTTTCCCGCAATAAACCATCGTCTCTAATTATAATTTACTCGATAACTTTGATTTTCACAGTAATTCCATTATGATCTGTCAAGATTCCATACAGTTGAGTGTTGGACAACACAACCAATCAACTATGTCAGCTTGTATTAAGTGTGCTGTTAGGTGACTGGTGGTAGCTGGTATTCAGACCTGATCGGACAACATGTAAATCTGTAACATGATGTGCGATACAAAAGTGTGGCTGGTGACTACAAGTTGAAATCTCTACGGCAGCTCACATGAGCAGCAGCGGCACAAGGGTTGTATACCTTGAATAAGGCAAAGACAGATGTGTGTGAAGTTCTTACATTATACATGAGACACCTTCCATCTTTTACTTCATAGGCTGCTGCGAGAGAAGCATACTTACGGCAGAACTGACAGAGGTGGAAGCTACGAGTGATTTAGGAGCCCTTAGTTATTCTCAGCAGAGATATGAGACATACATATATCACAAAATACAGTTGCTCTCAGTTTATTTTTACATACAAAGAGTAATATAGTTAGTTTACAGACAGTTTGGAGTAGGTTCCTGTTAGTTTCAAAGGGGATGTAGTAGCTCTCAGTAGTGTGACATTTGGCAGAGGTAGTCAATTCGCACACATGTAGCCTACTGTACAGTTTTGAAGAGATGCTAAGCAATCTGCTGTTGGAAATGGGTTTATGCACTGTGTCTTAGCTGAGAGAAAGCGTCTTTTGAGCAACAAATATGTATGTTGAGACATCATTTTGCAGATATCCTTTGTTCTGACCTATCCAACGTCTCAAAGTTAGTAACATCAAGGTGATCAACCAGGCAAATTGGCTGATGCACTCTGCAGAACTCCTTACATAACTCTACTCAGCAAAGGAAACGGATGAGTTTGCTTCCAGCTGTGTACCAAACCTCTGTGCACTGAACTAACGACAAGAGGGTTTTTATCAGCAGGGGACTGACTGCCTTTGAATTCCAGTGATGACTTGAAGCGGACAACTAGTTCCCTATGCCACATCACATCTTCGCATGGGTAATTCAATTCTATTTCTCCCTTTTCTGAACTACCTTATGTATGAGGAGTCAGCAATGTACAAAGTGGTCTCACAAAGTTCAAAGAACGGCTTCCAGCTTTGTCAAAGCATCAGGAGTGAAAGATTGTACATGCTCACAACTGGGAGACACCAGACATGTCTATTAAAGACACCAGGAAAGTTTACTAGATACCAAGTCCACACTAAGGTTATCATAAGTAATGAACGACCTCTGACCCAATCCACTGAAAGTCAAGAGCCAGGTCGAAGTTGACGCAAAATAGAAAGTGCGTCAATGTAAAGTAAGTGGGACTTACATCTCATGACAGCAAGGTTATTCAATACTGTGAGACACAACTTGACACAGTAACATGACCATGGCTTTTGTTTCAGAAACCACCCCAAGATTCGCCTGGAGTAATTTTGGGAAACAATGGAAAATTGAAATCAGGATAGTTAGAGCAGAGAATCAAACCTGGGTCTTCCAGAAAGCATGTCCAACATGGTATCGTTGTGCAACAAAATTACACTTATCATATAAACTACATAATTCAGAAGAAGCCACTGAATTACTTAACTCTTGGTGACAAAAACTACACAAAATGTGACACTGCAGTGTTTGGATATTGAGACTTTGTAAATATTTTCTAGTGGACTTGATACTGTTTGTGTATCAACAATGTGTACAGTGTATTGATAAACTGTGGACTTTAAGCATGGGACCATTTAAATTTCCCACCCATGCTGCCTTGGTAGTTGGCAGCCCTGTTTCTACGTGCGGCTGGTGACGCTAGTGTCCCAGTCGAGGAGGCAGTCTCGCAACGAAGATGGCGGTAAGTGGTTGTGCCGGCTGAGTGGGTCATTTTGATCGCTAGATATTTTGTCTTGAATGTTGCAGCAAGTATAAATATACTTTCAAGAATGCTGATCCAGCCAGCTGTGTTTAAGTACATAATAATTCCACTTCCAGTTCTTGTCATTGTATCAAGATATGTATCACAGTCTCTTATGACCTCACTGTTGATGAGACATAAAGCCCTCTTATCGTACATTTTATTTTAAGAGATAAGTTCTGCGATAAGAACACAATATCCCAGACATACATAGTTTATCCATAGAATTTCAGTGTTTCTTATCACAAAGATAATTTGCAGCTGCGCCATTGCTTGATTTGTGAGCTGGTACCTAAAGCCCTTTCGTTAAGGACGCTGAATGCTAGGACTCATGTGGTAGATAAGTGAGTGAATGTAAGGGTGACGTTGACAGACACATCAAATGCTGCATCTCTGCTATGTGCCAAGTGAAAATATAGTGTTTATGTTTTTCACCATAATGTTTTTACTACAGGACATTTAAGAGTTTATCATACTACAGTACTTTACTCATGGAAAATATGTAGCATGTAATATTTTATTCCCGAAACATCTGTAGCAATGTTCAATGCTCTACTATATCAGAGTTTAGTGTCACATATTATCTTGGTTGTACATTTTTAAGTTACAACAGACAGAGCGAGGTGTCACAACGGTAACCATGTTGGCCTCACATTTTGGAGGATCTGGATTCAATCCCCGGCTCCGGCCATCCTGATTTTGGTTGTCCATTGTTTCCTGAAATTGCTCCAGGCGAATGCTGGGATGGTTCCTTAACAAAGGCCATGGCCGACTCCTCTCCCAGCTTCCGTCATTGCATCAAGTTGTGTGTCACTGTATCTAATAACCCCTTGTCTATGAGACGTAAAGCCCTAATTAACCTTACATTATTAAAGTTACAACAGTTTGAACGATGTTTATTGCTAAAATGGAGGGTTTCAAAACAGTGTTTCTAATGTGCATGGTGGTGTTGACAGTGCCCGTCAGTACTTGTCTGAACAATTTTATCTGTTCTTAAATTAGCATTCGCTGGACACACGGAATAGTTCTGCAAACAAGATATGGATTTTTCAACACAATGAAGCACACTTAAGGCAGCTGCTTTAAAATAAACTGACACTCATGTGAAGTAATTTGTTTGAAAATAAATTCACAGATAATTGAATGTAAACTCAATCAACTCTTTTGCTGTGTGGGATAAAAAATTTGTATTATGCCCCAAATAGTGTAAAAAATTAAATTTTTTTGCAAACAGTTTATTTTTGGTTAACTTAATTTCAAGTGAGAATTCCACATACCTAGTGTTTACAGTCATTTAATTTTGTGTACGATTAAAGTCGCATGTCACAGTTAAGCAATAGTTTGTATACTTCACTATAGTCGAATGTCATAGCAAAAGAGTTAATAAATCACTAGACAAAGTCAAATATACAGATTACTAACAAAAAAAATTATGAAAAAAAAAAAACTGACATCATCATCATTACCATCTTTACACTCCACTAGTATCAGTTTCTTCCCACTTTCTTGATCTTCCCTGAAGGCTCGTTTCTGTACACTTTCAATCTTGTAATTTTTCTTGGGATCCTCTCTTTCAATTCTCAAAATAAGACTATTAAAATAATGTGTTATTCAGGAAGCAATGCCTATGTAGATGGACAATATTTCTATCCACCCTCAATTGACTGGTCAGTAACTCACTGAACAGTGTATGGGGAAGAGACAGAGGACAAGAAATGTGCACCTTGTGCTTTGCCTGAGAGTTGGAGCAATACCTATTTCATACCAAGGCAGTAAGGAAGATCAAATTTAAGGAAACGGATGTCTTTCTCACATAACTATAACTAGGCACCAGTTTGTCAAATTAATGGGAGAGGTAAGCAGTAGGAACTGCCAAAGTATAGAAAGCAAAGTGCTGTATCCAAAAACTTAGAACACTGGACAATGGATAGTACTATATGGCAGACAATAGTAAAATAGCAGCTGGCTTCCTGCAATTTCTGATACATAAAGTAATGTTTGACAGCTTATCTCATGTTTACTCCACATAAAACAACTTCAAACCTAGATAGTAATCTATGCCAAACAACAGTCATTAATTAGTAATCTCTTGTGGACATTACACAGTGACAAAGTAGGAACTTAGCCTCCTGTTCAGCCTACAGCACTTCTTGGCCTACTTAATACCAGGCAGAAACTGAGGTATTTTGCTCTGACCAGAAGGAAACACTAGCAGTAGTTAAAGTAGTGTTCCTAATACTGTGCAAGGTCAGACTCCAACATAACAAAGGAGCTGAGAGGCCACATCCCTTATCACAAGTGACCTGAGAGACAACAAGGAATCCAAAGTCACCAGTAGAGAAAGCAGTTGAGAGCAACAGTCTGTGACCCCTGGCAAGATGTTTTCAGTCTGTGAAAAAAGTGTCACCTGCGTCTGGTGAAGCTCATTTGCAGTCAGATTCAACCATAGCAATAGGCGAAGAATAAGTCAGGTGAAACGAACTCCTGAAACTCGAACCTAAGAAACTTTACTAAAATTTCAAATGTATTATACAAATATATTCTGTTTAATTCTGCAACAGGATACATTACTCTCACTACCCTTGAGCAACTGCAACAACATGACCGAAATTTGAAAAAGTTATTAAAATTTCTTTATAACTATTGTTGTGCATTAAGCACATTACAAAGTGTGCACTTCAGCATCTGGAGTAGAACCACACAACATGATTTTCGGTTCCCTCCAATGATTCAGCAGTTCTTTATTCCATCCATCATCAGCAGTTCTTTATTCCATCCATCATCAGCAGTTCTTTATTCCATCCATCAGCAGTTCTTTATTCCATCCATCATCAGCAGTTCTTTATTCCATCCATCGTCAGGGTTGTGTTGAGGGCCAGTTATTTGGGTGCCTATGCATATGCGCACACGTACATACTCACACACACAGTGCAATGCTGATGATGGCAGTTACAAGAACTGCCGAAACTTTGGAGGAAAAGAAAAATAAAATGAAAATCAGACATGGCCTCAACCCAAAAGCAGATGTGAACATGATTCTGCTCACGATAGCCTGTAATCAACACTTATAATAATTTACACAATCATGTAGGCCCATGCATGATTATAGCAATTCAGCAGTGCCAAATTTTTAACACTGTTAACACAGATCTCTGTCAAACTTTGAATGTGGGCTTTACAATTACTACATTTGCTTCAACAAACATTCAGCATCACACAGAAATTGATTTTGATTATTTTGAATCTGTTAGCATCAAAATTTACAAAATATTTTCAGCGTCCTTGTATGATATAGCAGCAAGAGCTGACATTCCAGTAAGTAACTAGGAACACTCGCTCACCATACCACCTACCCATGCAGGAGCAAGCACAGCCATCCCATTGTGGAAATTGTAACACAAAAACTCAGGGAAGAAAATCTTAAACCTAATGTGTTCCATACTTACTTACATATAATAATTCTACGTACGTAGCTGCTTTTATTAACTGTTAGTATTGCAGCACAAATATTTCGGTCATACCACACACTACATAAATGCACACAAATGACCTTGTAATTTTTATAGAATCAGTTTTTTCAATATCATAATTAAAGTTTGAACCATAATGAGTTACAGTGTGCAACCATGGGGCAATTTTCAATGACTTATGTTGATGATGTACAGCGTTAGTTTGTTTTAAACTTGCAGTAACCAACTACTATTTGTCGAACAAAAACACATTAAGTAACTTAGTTTAAACACACATCAATTAGATGTTAACCTACTTCACTGATTACAAAATCACATAAAAGCATAATAAAAAATTAACTACGCTGCAAACCAAAACTGAGTTACCGTAACTACTGCAGTCACATTAACTGCACAAAATATGGTGTTTACTGCTTGTAAATCTGCACAATGCAAATTTTGTATGGCTATCTACAAATAAAACAAAATACATTGTGTGTAAAAACATAGCAGTGAACTAAACCAACATTAGTGGGCAATTCACACTTGTTAATATGTTCACTAGGCTGTCCAACAACACAGCAGTTCTGTGTGCAAGGATTTCCACATAGTTAATGAACAAACCTGGGAACGTTACATCGTTTGAGACTTCAAACACAACAACACAATGGGAGCCAAAATGGAAGGGACGGTCATAAGCAAAATGCAGCAAGTGGGCAGGCGGGCTAGCGAGCGAGCAAACCAAGTACGTTACCAGACGGCGAGATGGGCTGGTGGAAACTCGGTCAGAAATATATTTTCATAAGGAGCAGAAGCAAGCCCCACAGACAACTTGTGACACCAATAAAGAGGGGCATTTTGTCTAAAGAGCAAAAAAAAAAAAGGAAAAATAAGCTACAATAACGCAATAGTTAAAAGATACTAATAAAACCTTCATTTTTTTCCCTAATTAAAACAAAAATAACAAAATTCACAAAATAAAATTAAAAATAATTACTGATGGGACAGTTCAATTCTAGTTCTTTAATTCTGGCTCTTTCGAATAAGTAAAAAGTATTTGATAACAACACTATCAAATTGAGTCTAGAAATTCTACCTTGGTAGTATATTGTTCGCAGTTTTAACACTCATAGTTATAAGTAGCGTACTTCAGCAATTCTATTTTTTAATACCTTACAAAACATTAACTGATAGTGATAATATATATATGTTTACTTTTTTATACATAAACACTATATGTGGACTTCATTAACAGCAAATTTAATAACTTAAGTAAAAACATGATTTTGATGAGTCAGAGTAAAAACATTTATGTAACTACGAAAATGCAGGGCTATTGTTCTTCAGTGTAAACCCCATGAATAAATTATATGAAACTGACCGCATAAAAGCTACCAGGGACACCTAATAAATATCACTGCATATTTAAATAGCCTATGTGTGTACATATTACTAAAATATATACAATGCTTTCGTCAAGCCGTACCTGTGGGGAAACAGCTTACAACTAATGATGTTTTATAGAAAGAGAGGTAGTGGGTTTCCAGAAAATGAATCCCATTAACAAGCAAACTAGCGAAACATCTTTCTTTTACATTTGGACATTCTACTATTACCATATTTTGCTTTCTCATGCCAGAGTATGTAATGTATAGGCCTATCCTATTCACCCACACAATTGTTCTCTATGTATAATACCAGCACTCATTTATTGAGATGTATTACACGGAGCGATCACAAAGGAAAGACCATTCTAAAACCCTCACATTGATATAAAGTTGGTCTGTAAGGTTTTAAAACTTAAATGAATTATTGTCAGAAATGTTTAACATGTGAAATGATGATAGTATAATGCCCCCTCCAATTCTACAAACGGAAAATGTAAGCATGTATGTATGTGCAAAACTGGAACATGACCACATCCAAAACAAAAGTAGCTAGCTATAGATGGTTCAGGACAAAGTGAGCACTTGAAACTACACTAGTTACTTTTTTTCCTTTTTGATAATGTACAGTTTCCTGCCAACTTTAAATATAAAAGAAGCAACCCAAGTGACAATCAAAATATAGAGATAGTGCAATAAGTAATATGCTTTATTTTTTACTTTAAATAAAGCCTACTAAGAATACATAAATGATTGAGATAAAACACCAAACATAAAAAGTTGCCACAAAAATATCAGAATTGAACCAACAATAGGAATCAAACATTTGAACAATTCCATCACTATGAACAATAAAACAATGTCAAGTACAGTATTATCACAAAAATAAGATTATACTATGTAATTACCCACTTGAAACACTAATCTATTAAAAACGCTACATCAAGGACGACATGAGCTAACAACCAGATTTATTGTACATTATACGCAGGATGCTTGTAACTTGTTACAACAAACACAGAGAAATCAATATTACGTGGTCTAGCTTAGCACTACTACAATCACTCCTGCACGCTGCAACACCCAAGCTGAAAATACTTTAGATATTCGTGTAGGTATCTCTACCAATGCTTCGTTAAGGGCGCGGTCTACCGCAATTTTCATCACCATTATTTTATTTTTTATTTGTACCGTATGTATTTTTTCTTATTTTAGACATAAAATGTGACTAAATTTGGCTCTTATGAAATATTTTATCTCTCATAGTTTTCGCGTAATGGCTTGTTAAAGTCATATTTTGCATGTTCCTGTTTTAACGATTACACTAAAACCAACTCATATACCAAACTCAAAAAAATCACAGTGGATAGAGACATTGTAGGCTACAATGACATGCTCATAAAATTAAAGAATAAAAATTATTTGTATTTTAAAAAAAATTTTAAATATTAAGAATTTTTATTTTTAGTTTAATTTTATGAGCATGTCATTGTAGCCTGCAATGTCTTTATCCACTGTGATTTTTTTGAGTTTGGTATATCAGTTGGTTTTAGTGTAGTCGTTAAAACGGAAACATGCAAAAATATGACTTTAACAAGCCATTACGCGAAAACTATGAGAGATAAAAAAAAGGCCAAATTTAGTCACATTTTGTGCCTAAAATAAGAAAAAAAAAATATCTGGTAGAAATAAAAAATAAAAAAATGGCGATGAAAATTGCGGTAGACCACGCCCTTAAAGCGTGCCTAAAGTACAGCCATTCTGGTCATTGTTATCCTTAGGTAGATCAACTGTTAAGACTATGGACTACACATTTTCAATGGGTGAAAGATCCAATGATTATGCAGGTCAAGGAAGCAGTCTAATGTTGTGGTAATTTAGGAATTACAGGACAAAATGTGCCACATGATGTTGTGCTCCATCATCTTGGTACATAGCCCCAGGTGCACCCTGACTACAAGAGACAACTTGTTCCAACACCTAAGAGACGTAATGGATGTGGACTAGGTGCGAACAGAACTGGAATCTCAAAGCATTAACTTCAGGTGCTGGGCCAGCATGACATTACATAAAGTAAGAAATGGCCAGACGTGTACCACTTCGCTACCAAACACGAATGTAACTACCGTGGTGCTACAAGTAGATGCGGGATTTGCCAGACATGATGTACCATGGGCTAGTGCAGCAGAAAGTGCCTCTTGCAAGCAGTCAGTGGCAGCCACAGTTACAAACACATGGACAAGATGCCCTGATGCTGGAAAGAGTGAAGGTGTCCTACATGCCTGAATCCCATGAGAGGATGTTTGATATAACGGAAGTCCACAACAACCGTTCACAGACAGTCCCCCTGCACGCCATGCAAAGGGCCGTTGGCTTCCTTTGTAACAAAAAACCTCGCTGTTATGTGCTAATCAAAATCTCTTCACTCAAGTTCATATTCCTGCATGCCACTTCGTCTATCCCACATTGACTCACTGATCCCACATAAGTTTCATTGTGAATGAACTTTACCATATTTCCAACTCAAAACATGATAGGTTAGTTCACAATCTCAATAGGCCATGACTTTTCCGTGGTCAAAACAGAAAGCTATTCGTACGACATTTGTGTTCTGTGATACAGCATGCACATTCTGTCTATACACATAAACTTCAGGAAAACAATGCCACTACCTCTCAGCGGTTAATCGAGCTCCAAGTATCTACTGCTTATCAGTGTTGCCACTGGCAAATTTACTATGCTACTTGACACAACAACTGATTAGTGCATTGTCCTAGTTTTCCTAACCCATCATGAGCATCCTTCTTGATGCAGAGATTTGCATACTTCCATAATTTAAGTATATGTATATTGTACATATCAATATTTAAATTTAAAAAAAAAAAAAAAAAAATATATATATATATATATATATATATATATATATATATATATATATATATATTTCTTAAAGCCACTCTAAAACAACATATGTCACAAGCCTCACATTGAAAAAAATTTATATACGTAATTACGTACTATGTAAAAATTTTTTTTAACTACACAACACAATGCTACAGCACACCAACCGTAGACACATCTGCATACTGTAAATAAACTGCCCAATTTTAAGTCACAAAGGTAAATCAACAAAACATTTGATAGTCTCTTGACATTTCATATTGCTTAAACTACTCAACTTTACATGCAACTGAGTATTTGAGATCATTCTCTACAATGATTCACATACCTATGCTTGTTCACTTTAAAACGTCTTGACCCATGCTTAAATAAAGTAGCTTCAGGTTGTTAATGAATGTTATTAAAACTATGATAATGCAAAAAAAAAAAAAACAGTCTGCATTACTAAACTCAAAGCTGCTGCTGCTACTATTTGGCAAATTTTTCTCACATAAATAGTACTTCCTGCCATACTCCCAACTCTCACACACATATTTAACGCCTCTCTTACCGTAGGTATTTTCCCTTCATGCTGGAAACTAGCACAAATTCGCCCCATTCCGAAGACGAGTGTTCCTAAAAGTGTTTCTGATTACTGCCCGATTAGCATTTTACCGGCCATGTCCAAAGCATTGGAATACTTGGTTCATGCACAAATATCTAAACATATCTCTAAACACAACCTCTTGAACAATTACCAATCAGGATTTAGGCCCTTTCACAGTTACTGCTCTTCTAAATGTTACAGATGATTTAAGACAGGCCATGGAAAACAGAGAGCTAACTCTTCTCACATTACTTGATTTTAGTAAAGCATTTGACTCGGTTGATCATGTTTTACTCATTGCAAAATTGAATTTACTATTTAACTTTTCCGACAGTGCATGCGAGTGGCTCAGATCTTATCTAACTCTAAGGAATCAACAAGTAATCACGGATGGCTCTAAATCTAGCTGGCGACCAGGGATATCCTGTGTACCACAAGGGTCAGTACTTGGCCCACTTCTATTCTCCATTTTCATCAATGATTTACCCAATCACTTTGCTCATAGTAAATATCATATGTATGCGAATGACGTACAACTTTATGTATCTGGACGCACAAATAATGTAAATATTGTGTATGAACACATGAACCTAGATTTGAAAGCTGCATCTGACTGGGCGTTAAGAAATGGGCTTATTATAAATCCTAATAAAACAAAGGGACATTCCATGTCAAATCAACCAATTAAAAAATTAAAATTAAAATCAAGGTTTTAGATTTTGACAATATTTTGTAAATATGTAGGACCTATCGCAAAGATGAAATTGGCCGAGTTACAATTTTTTTGGACTGTTAGTTTCTGAGTTATGAATTTTTTAAATTTTAAGAAAATGATTAATTTTGCTGCATTTGGA
>PNEQ01083029.1:0-14707 GCA_003012365.1 Medauroidea extradentata | reverse complement strand
TATCTGACGCAAGTATTTGTTACACTAGTATACACTCGCAAGTATTTACTTGGATCGGGAAGTAAACAGTTACAAGTAAAGTCGTGATTTTATTCACTCCTACGTTCTAGAGGTCAAAATTCTTGTTCGCGATTACTTCCGAGTATTTACTTGTTTTACTTATTTTTATTCACTTGGCCCAATGAATAATTTACTGTATCCAGAGCATGTACAGGACTGAGCAATCTAGGCTACTGCCAGATGAATCCGCGAAATTGACGTACCCCTATATATAAGTAACGCAGCAGTGATGAGTAGAAACAGGTTTAGCCATGCCACCAGTAAAGAGTAAAGAAACCATAGTGGCATTTTATGTACACAAGAGAAAATATAATCACTCATGTTATAACCTGTCAGTTGTGGATGACGATATTTAGTGTGCAAGCATTTAGCTGCTGTTATCTTGCATTATGGTTTTCAGTTTTTTTCCGTTACAAGCAGCCGCATGAAATATATATTTTCTGGGAAAAAAACAACGTATGAAAACTAAAAACTACATCCAAATCAATTACAGTTGACATTACAGTGATAATGTAGATCCTACAAACATTACTAATCTTTCTCTGGCGGTCAAAGTGAGTGAAAGGGCGAAGAACGTTTGGCCAGCGTTAACCATTAATGCTTTCAGTTTTTCAGTGCTGGTAAAGACATGAGGAATGAAGCAGCGCTAAAATGAAGGGGCAGAGGAAACGTGACATCCCCGAAAAAAACAGCTGGCTAGTGGCATCGTCCAGTAAAATTCACGTATCAATATTCAGGTCGACCCCGCCTGGAATCAAACTCTGATCACCATGTTGGTTAATGGTAGTATTGAAACCATTCTCAACTTCTACATGCAATTGTGTCACAGCGTGTTTGTATATCGACCTTTAATTTAGGATTATAAATATTTTAGTCGTGCTGATTCAGCCGAAGAATACTGCATGAACATGTACCCAAATATTGTTTTGATTATATTTTCTGAAGTGCTTATGCTCACTCCTGATCTTTGTGGCAAGATTTCCGAAAAAAAAAAAAAAAAAAAAAAAAAACTTTTGAAGTTTTATTATACATGCTGAATTTTTATTTCGTATTTATTAAAATTTTGCTCGCAACTTTTATTTGTCTGTATTATTTTTATTTTTTTTAAGAAATAGAACATAACCTGTAAGTTTGTTCATGGTAGAACAGTGAAATATTAAGTAAATTAAACATGCTAGCAAAAATAATGTTAATAAATTTTATTAAACTCAAAAGAAATTTCGATAAAATACAAATGCACAAAGGAAATTGCGTATGGTAAAATAATTTATAAATACCTGAATACTAAGATAGTATATTTACGTGTTGTTAAAGCATAAGTTACACTTAACATTTTATAACTGAATATCAACCATTAACTGCTTATACAATTTTCTAACTGCGCTTGCAATGCAAAATACGTATGAACTATCTGATATAATGCTTCCTACCTCCGGTCCTCGCTTGATATCTTTAAATTGTACCCAGGCGTGTGTAAAGTGGTCCTCACTTTATATCTATAAATTGTACCCAGGCATGTGTAAAGTGGTCCTTGCTTGATATCTTTAAATTGTACCCAGACGTGTGTAAAATGGTCCTCACATTCTGATTGACAGGCAACATGTAGATGCGAGTGTGCACACGTTTAAAATTTCAAATAATGCTTCTCGACAGGCTGCTGGAAATGGTCCTCGTTTGGTGTATGGGTTACTGGTAGTTAATTCACATCACATACTCGCAAATTATGTTAAATTTCAAGAGTGTGTAACTTTAAGATGTGTGTAAAGAGATTCTCACTTGAACTGCACAGATTGGAAGAAGTGTGTATGCAAGTCGACTAGAATACCGTCTGGTGGAAAACTGCTAAACTACAAATCCAGCATTTAGACCGAAAAATTAGGACCGTCAAGAAATACAATGTCCTATATATTTATGAACTCAAAATAGCTGGTAGAATACGAATATGAGGACCTTTCCTTATGAGGACCGGCACCCAGTCCTCGCAAGAAAAAATGTCCTCACAGCGTCGCTCAGCAAACTGGTGAATGTCCTCGCAAGGTATCTTATGCCCACTCATGCACACATATACATGCACACTCTCGCACACACACTTGCACACACACTTGCAAACATGCTTGCACACTCACTTGCACACATGCTCACACACATATTTACACACATGCTCACACACATATTTGCATACATGCTCACACACAATTGCACACACACTTGAACAAACACTTGCACATACCCTCACACACACTTTTACACTCATTTGCACACTCTCACACACACTCTCACACACACTCGCATATTCACACAATTGCACACATACATGCACTCTCTCACACACACTTGCACACATTGTACACACTCGCATGCACACACGTGCGTGCACACACACATTTACACACACATACGGGATGGATTAACAGTCCTACAGTGAAACCTTGTTAAGACGAGAGTTGACAATGATGGCAGAAATTGTTGTTATAACAAATGCTCCTCTCAACCGATATTGCAGATAAATTGTCAGTTCTCCGCCTTCCTCCCACTCCCCCTTCCCGCCATTACGTACTAGTGACAGTGTGCCTATGCCGTGCTATGCAGGACCCCAAAAAACTAAACACACTGTACCTCGAAAACTACTGGAACGATTTTAACTAAATTTTATATACGCTCACGCCATTGCTACCTCTCAACAACAACACAACAAAATTTCAAAAATATTATTGTTTTTCAAAAGCCGAAATTTTTTTTTTTTTTTCCAAAAACAAAAATTTTTTGGGGTACTATATTCTCAGCGACGTAATGTCAATGTCTTACAAACACATTTTAAAAGTTTCACATTTTTACCTTAATGTATACGTTAACATTCGTGGACGAATGACGATGCTGTGTTGATTATTCATCTGCTTACTAGAAACTAATACACACGTTAAAACAATGACACAGTATATGCCCTTTGAAACATCACCTCTCGTAACATATTTTCATACAAGGAAAAAATTTTTTGAGTATGAACAAAAGAAAATAATTCTCAACTGAATGCTAAATTATATACTCCATCTTGCAAGCATAACATTGCTGCGTTTGGCGTTGGCCTCTAGGGTAGCGTGGACTGCTACAGCTAGGAGACAAAGGTGTCACAATTTTCTTTGTGTGTACACGCGTTGATATAGAGTAGACTCTGTGCACAGTATCGATCACCGCTTATCGCTGTGATGCCTGCTCCGTCAGTATTATCGTTTCCAAGTTTCGCGTCAAGAGCGCACCACCAGATGTACGAGACGCCGCGTACAATTGGTTCTTTCTCGCAACTATCGATGTTTACTTCCAAGCGCACCACGAGTTGTTTACGTGACACATTCTGCATACGTACTGCCGTTTTCCTGTCATAACGTACGCAACAGTGAAAATGCTCTCATATTAAACAAATTAGTTAACGTATTTAATACAGAAATTGATGGTGCAAAAAAATACTGTTGTTATGGCCGTATTGTGAGGCAGTCCACCCACCACTTAGGCATTACTATTTCATGTCTTGTTTCTATTTTATTATTTCCATATGTTTGACTTATTGAATTCGCTATTATCTATTTAATTATCTTGAGGTATTGTTGACAGGAGTTTGGTAAGGATTTGTTTGGCATTCTATCTGATTGGTTTTGAAAATGTTACATTTTATGTGTATTTAATTTGGTTTGTTTAGGCTGAGGCAACTTTGTGTTTTAATTTAAATTTAATATTACCATTTGCAGCTTAACTGTTATTGTATTGTAACTCAGGGCTACGTGTATTGTTGGCAAGTGTAGTTGGATGGCACAGGTGTGCCTACCCAGTTCCTGGAATCGGTATATTTAGATTTTTATTTGTTTTTCTAATACTTTTACTTTTCACAATTAAACGTGCGCCGCCGCTCGTTGAGTGTAATATGTTTGCGCAGGCTGGCTTGAGCCAACAGGAGGACACGTAGTTAAAATTTATTTAAAATTATGTTGTAAATTATTATATAATTATGGTTATGCAGGCTGTATGGGAGCGAGGTGGCGGAGCAGTCTTGTATACGTAGAACTTTTTTCAGTGGTTTAGTCACTCAGGGAAGTGTCCGCACTTTCGCGAGAATGTTGTAATTAAGATGTCGTGACTTGTTTTAGTTTTCAAACTTTGTTTAAATTCATCAAGTTTTGGGGGTTGAGTTGTTCTCTCCCGGGAGCGTCTGGCTGTTGTTTTGAGACTAACGATTGAAATCTAAAACTTTCATTATGTAAAGTTGATTTCTTTAAAAGGTTATTTAATAAAACAGTCACGTCAATAAGGTTTTTATTTTTATGTAGACTACAGCAAAACCACTATACGATCACAACTGGCCACGTGAGAGGTTATGTCAACAATAATGTAATCTTCAGTCCAGCCGACACGTTACATTTTATGGTGCCGTGACCAGGATGTAAGTAGCTTATTTCATCCAGCCGACACGTCAAATTTCTGGTGCCGTGACCAGGATGTGTGGTCAACATTGACGGCAAAGTAACTTAATTCTTCAGCGCCGACGCGTCACAGTATTGTCATCTTAACCCATACTCGTCTGAACGAGATTCCACTGTACTTTGAAACGAACAACAACAATTTCAGTTTTTTAATTTTAATTTACTGCTGTAACTCCACATTTTAGTTACATACTGTCCACACGTAACAGGGATTTCCATTATTCTACAGATCACAAAAAAGTAGTACTACGTAAACAAAAGCATTATGTATCCTTCCACCACCAAGTGCTTTCCAGCTGACAATCAAAACATGTCAACAGTTAAGATATACTATTATGATAGCAATAACATTCTAAATGTGTTGTGGTTTTCTTTTGAGACATTCTATTTTTTCTCAATGCTGGCTGTACATTAATCTTGAGCGGTGGGATGTGTCAATAGGCTGTGGGCTGTGTCAATGGAAAATTATTTTATATTACAGTAATGAATAACCTACTCTACAGGTGTTAAGTTGATATAATCACTCAAAATTTTACATTATTTATTGTAACTAATAAACTTTGAGCTGATTTTAGCTGAGCCATCACAACTGCAACATTGCTAAAGTGTTTTAAATTTTAAAACACCAATTTTTTTTTTTTTTCGTGAAGTATTCTGCTAGCCAAACAGAAGATCTAACATAAGCAATGATAGTCATGATGCAAAGTGTGAGAGGTACACACTTACCTGTCAAAGCAGGCCGTGTTCATGGTGTCAATCCTCATGAAGAGTATTTCTGTAGCTTGGGCCAATACCTACAACACACACAACACTGTGGCCATATAGCTCCTCATTACTGTTTGCAACTGCCCGCCCTTCTAACCACTACTTCGGTCATTGTCTCCTCAAGCCATATTTGTTCTCAACATTCCTTCTTCACTATAGAGATACCATTTACAACTCTTTAGTCATCAGAAACATACACGCAATCTTACACTTTCAAGAAAGATTGAAAGGCATAGTTAAAAAGTAGAAATACAATATGTGCCAATAAGCATGCACAATACACTAGTTTTGCTTACTTAATGCCTGAAGTTTAAATTTATTAGAAAACATGTTTGTAAAGAAAAAGTTATAGCTATTTACAAAAAAAAAGTTGAAATTATTTTCACAGTATTTTACATCTGACAGCTGGATAGAATTCAAAAGGATATAGTACTGTATCTGTAGCTACAGTAGTACAGAGCAATGAGTAAACAAAATCCCTTTGTTCCTGTTTCATTGCATTTTCATTGACAGTTACATCATCTTCATAACAAATAAGACATGTTCCTGCCTTGGGGCAGGGTCACTTTGTATACATACGAGATTTGGTGTGAAGGTTGGGATGGCTGCTAGACTAGCTAGACAAGCCAATCGCTCGTCCAGCCCAAAGAATGCATGATATGAGAGTGAGATTTAGTGTGTGGAACAGCTACAGAATGAGAGAGGTGTGGGAAATGGGAATCCCCCGAGAAAACCAGCTGGCTAACATCATCTGCTACATTTCCCACATACGAAAAATTCCAAAACCAAACCTGTCGGGGATAGAATCAGAAATGTTCAATCAAAGTTCAATGAAGAGAAAGACTTAATGCGATTTAAGCATACTACATCCATACGAACCCTATAATTTAAAGGAAGTAGGGATTTTACGAAATTAATGACAAAAAAATCTGTTTTGACAAAAAATTATTTATACATAAATTTTTCTTTCCTCATTCTGAAAACTTACTAGATCTGACATGAGGTTTTGCATCTTCACTGGCGATATTATCTAATTCACTGCGACAAAATATGAGTTTTGTACAGTTGCAGTTATTGCTTATCAAGTCACAATAAAAAAAAAAGAAAAATCTGTCAATAAATGTAGCAGTGACAGTTAAAAAACTGTGCATGCCACAGCCCGTCACAAGCTATTAGTTCAATATACTTAAAGCCTAAATGGAAGCCGTACTACAGACGTATCATTCTAGTACATGCACAAACACTCATTCAACTATAGTATGACCTTTTTCCACGTTATTTCTCCACATCTCAACATCTCAACATAATCTATCTATCTCACTTCACACCGACAATAAATGTCCATTACAGTTAACATTCATACACGACCCCTCCACCCTCCTCAATATCAGTACAAAATTATTTTTTTTTTATATTGGTTTGGCCTAGGCCTAGTTAAAGCCATTAACTTGGTGCACATAACTTGCTCGGAACTACTTTTCAAAAAATGTGCATTTTACATGACCGGACATGGTGGTAATATTTTACCTGTGCGGTTCCCAGATTTTTTGGTTTCGGTTACGCTGAACAAACCGCCCGAAACCGGCTAAACTATATTTACAGTTTCGGTTTCGGGTATTTTATGAGCAGATTTAACATTTACAACACAATTACTTTTACCGTCACCGTCACGTACGTTTCTTGTGGTTATAGCCACCATAAAACATAAAGAAACACTGTATACAGTGCCAGCAACATTTATTCAATAAATTTCTTTGAAAATTGAAGTGAAGGTCATGGTCCTCTATAGCTGTGGTGGTTGGTACCATTGAACTTTACCGATAATGTAGTCATAAGTTGTGGCAGTTCGCGCTTATCGTGGCCATACACGACAGTCATGCTTCTGTGGCCATTTGTAAAACTAGTTTGTTTACCTTTTTACGCACATCAATCATCAACGGCAAGAGAGTTGTGTTAGGCCTAATGTAAACAGTGAAATTCATGTACGGTTATTTACGTTACAAATGACTTCCCAAAATTCTGATAACGAAAATACGTTTGAAAGTTCCCAGTTACGGCTGTCTTCGTCAACAGGAACAGCCAGTCAGCAGCGATCGGCAGTGTGGTGTTTTTTTGAAAAAGTGATGATAGAAAGCAGAAATAAAGGAAGCCACGCTAAGTGTTTACAGTGTGGAAAATTGTTACGATGTTCATTCAGCAGCAGCTTGGATAAACATGTTGCAACCCACAAAAACCTTGTTGGGAAATTCAATGAAGAGGTTAAGACGTGGGAAAAACTTGTACGCAGAAGTGGTTTGCAAAAGGATTGTGCCTCAACAAAGCAGTTAACACTGCTTTTATTGCCAAAGCAAAGAAAAAAAATTCCTTCAACTCACAAAAATGAAGTGGCCATCACCAATTCAATAGCAAAATGATTGATGGAATCCTGTCACCCATTTTCATTTGTGGAAGGAGGAGGAATGAAACGCACTTTGCAACTCGCAACACCAGAGTATCAGTTGCCATCTAGAACAAGGTTTTCTAGACAAATTGTTCCCTCAGTGTACGAGAACTGCCGAATTAAATTGAAAAATATAATTCAGAATGACCTTGACACTTGTGATGTTTGCTCTTTTTCCTTACCTCTGATATGTGCAGCTAATGACCCATATATTTCTGTAACACTTCATTACATCACTTCAGCACATGAAATTCATAATTACTGCCTTGAAAATGGATACTTTCCTGGTCGACATGATGCAGCTTCCATAACCAGCAAACTGAGTACAACACTAGATGAGTGGACATCAGTAAAGGAATGTTGTCTGCCACACTTAGTTTATCATATGCCAAGAATATACAAAATGCTGTGTCACTCATCAAATATACATCAATTTCTTGCTTTGCCCACACATTGCAGTTATGTATATCAGATGCAAAAAAAGAAGTAAGAGGAATGTAAGTGCTGTTGAGTAAGGCAAGACACATTGTATCACATTACTCCCACAGTTCTAAGGCAAGACAACATTTGCACAAAATGCAGGAAACCATGAACTTGATCAACTGGTATAGACGAGATGAAACACTGAACATTCTATGCTGAAACGACTTCACTCCCTCACTTCAGCTGTTTCAGCCCAATTAGCAACTTCAAAACTAAAGCATCTTGATTTGTCAGAAGACTAATGGTAGTTGGCAGAAAGTTTTGTAAAAACTTTGGAACCTTTGGCCGTGGTGTCAGAGCAGATGTGTTCTGAGAAATTCCCAACTCTTAGTATGGTGATTCCGATTATTCATCTGTTGAACACTTATCTTGGCCACATGATTATAGGGTCCCATAGTTTTGCAGAAAAAAATGCTGCATCTTTGAAAAAAATCAGTTTTGTCAAGATTTCCTATTATTGTAAAGCAAAATGAGACATACTTACTGGCAATGGTTTTGGATCCTCATTTCAAGTGTGTATTGTTGCCTCCTTGTGAAACTGATGATGTCAAAATGAGAATAAAGAAACTAGTAGGTGGTACAAACAGTTTCAAAAATGAATCATCAACTACTGCAGAGCTGGGACACAGATGATCTTCTTTGGGGGTTATTTGACAAAATAGTTAGGCAGCCTTCAAGTAGCAACAAAACTACAGCAGCTGCACTCGATGGTGAGATAAATAGCTATTTACAGGGTGGCTACAAACTGCTGGGAATATAATTCCCTGACTTTTCCCACCCAAATTGAAAATTTTCCCAGACCTAATAATTTTTTTAAACCCTATTTAAAATGCTTTATAAAAGAAATCATTTTTTCTTTGTCCAATTCAATGCACTTTGCACATAGTACAATTTATAATGTACTACTAATATAACATTTGTGTTGTTTCTAAACCATTCTAGTAACGGGGCAAGTTAAAAATCAAATAAATATTATGGTTATACGCCATAGCAGCAAACTGTGAGTCAAAGAAAACCAGACAATACATGCAGACGAACAGAAAAGTAAACAACCAAAAGCATCCTTTTGCTTGTCTGCATGTATCGTCCGGTTTTGTGTGATAAACCATTTGCTGCAATTATGTATGTCCAAAATACTTCTACGATTTGTAATATTTGCATGAAAAATATATGCCTCAGAAAACACTGATTGCATAGTAAACACACCAACAACATAATTTGTGTGCTCTATTTTTACAAGTTTATTAAGTACGCCTATAATAAAATAAAAAATTAGAACTGAAAGTTACAACTCTTAAGTACATTTTGACTGTAAAAAAATTTTCAGTAATACCTAACTTACGGCTTCTCACAATCAACAAATTAAAAGGCCTACTACATGAATAAAATATTTGTGTAAAAACTTCTTACTTCAGGAGAAACAGATTCATTACACAGTTTACACAATATAAACAATAAACTTCATGTACTCTAATCCTGCATGTTGAAAAAAAATAATAAAATGAAAATTACAACAGACAGTTGCAACTAAAGTAATTCATTTAAATTGATGTCAAAAATTCAGAGTAATACAATTGTTACATTGGGAAATTAAATTTACAATTTCATGTAGTACACAATTAAATTATGTGTGGAGAAAATTCTCATCCCATAATAAACATATTTAATGATTACATACTACCTACAATCAAAAAGCCAAATACAGTAAACCCTCGTTTTATCGGACCTCCATTCAGCGGACTTCGTATTTAACGGACAAAATCGAACAAAATCTGGCGATACAAAATTATTCCACCGTCAGGTCTACTTATCACATGCAGCACAAGACCTACCTGGTTATTGTGCTTTGGTGAGTGACATCAGGCGCGTGCATGGATAGCCGTGTAAAACGGTAGACAGAGCTATTTTTAATCGCGCATCGGGGTATGTGCCGTGTCCGGGCAAGAATGATTGTCTACCTGAATTTTTTTACGATACTGTAAGATCAACAGCGCAATATCTAATTGGTTATTGTGCTTTGGTAAGTGACATCCGGTGTGCGCAGGCGCACAAATAGCCGCCTAACACGGTAAGCAGAGCTAGTCGCTCATCGGTGTTTTGACATGTCCGGACAAGAACGACTGTCGTGTCTACTTGAATTTTTTACGCAGTTGATGTACGTGCGCGATAAAGATTATGCGTTTTTTCAAACGAAATGGCGTCTGCAACAGGACAGAAAAGAAATCGAGTAACTTTGACATCAAGCAAAAATTTTGAACTAATATAGTTGTGACGGCCGGTGTTTCGGTAGCAAAGTTGTGTGATGATTATGGTGTCACGAAACAAAATATGTCGGACATTCGTAAAGCAAAAAACTAGTAAAGAGTTATGTGTTATATGATGTTGAACAAAAAATATTGGCACTGTTGGCCCAGGAAACATGTGAAACTTGCTACTGCATCTTCACACGACGAGGCAGTGTATGTTCAACAGCGCTCGTGTGGTGTAAATGTGCGAGGTATAGAGATAAAATCTGCTGCGGACAAACTAGCGCAACACATGCCTTTCTCACGCTCAGCATGTCCGTCTCTTGCCCTTCAGAAATTCTCATGGACGGCGGCTAGATTATTATCTCACAACTGGTATACGATACTGCATCGCGATGCAAACAGCAGTAGTTTATATGGAATTTTTTTTTTGTAATATATTTAGTAAATAAACACATTACTTTGAAATACAATGCAGTAGCTCAAGTTCACGTGTAATGTTACCACGTAACGTAACATGAAACCAAGCTGATAGCAAGCCGCCTCCTGTCCCTCTCCTTATACTCTTCCCCCGCCCAACACCATTAGTTATCTTAATGAACGGACGAAGGCACGTGCTTATCTTTCTACTCCCTCCAGTCAGCACAAACCTTCCCCCTCGTACACCTCCAACGAAATGACCACAACAAACACGTTGCGTTACTACGCGTATCACACTGCTATAAAGATATCGGCTTGTGTATTTTCGTGTGCCGGTTTTGGTACTTCGCGATTTACACTAACGGAGTATAGCGCACATAAAAAAAAAAAGCTGACATGTTATCAGCCTTCCGCATCAGAAGGAAGCATCTGGGGGAGGGGGGCCTAAGAGAGCCGAGAGATGGACATGTTATCAGCCTTCCGCATCAGCAGGAAGCGTCAAGCAGTAAACAACTGAATAGATTACGGATAAAAGTGGCGTATGTGACGCAGCGGGCCCAGCTACTTATGGCTTTCTTCCCCGGGATTATGGTACCGAGATGTCCGATGAAAGGCACCAGACGCGTCTTTTCACTTGCCAGTCCGCGGTACTCCATTCATGTAGGCACCATTTTAACTGATTTTAACTATTGCTTTTCGATTTCTGAAAAAGGAGATGGGGCGGGGAATTTTCCCTGACTATTCCCTGACTTTTTCAGGCCACTAAAATTCCCTGACTATTCCCGGTTTTCCCGCCCTGTCGCCACCCTGTATTTATCTGTATCTCCCATTTCAAGAAAGGAGAATCCTCTGGACTGGTGGAAGATGAACAAATTGTGTGTTTGTAATTTGTGGTGTTTGGCTATGTATTATTTAGCTATTCCAGCAACCCAAGTGTGAAGTTGTAACCCTGCAGGGGTCTACATATTCAATTTTTATTTTATATTTAAATTTAAAATTTTCTACTGAGTAATTTTTAGCCGAAGGTAACTGTTCTTAGGGAGAGAAGTCTTGTTTATTTTATTTGGGTAGTTATGTAAATTCAGGTTAATGTGTAAGTGTAGTGTTTACGGTGGAGGTGGAGAAGGCATAGTTTTGTCTTTGTTCTGTTTTAGAGCCAGTTTTATGCCCATATTTGGCAAGGGTTAGGTGTTGTGTGGTCGCCCTTGAATTTGCATTTTCTATACCCATATTTGGTAATGTTTCTCGACCCATTTTGTGTTAGTCACGGTGGGCGAGCACAAAGACAGGGGATGTCCCGGAGTCACGTGCCTGAAGTCAGTCAATCGGGACGAAGGACACAGTGACTTGGGGATTTTTTTCCTGCCAGCCTGCCTCTATCTTTGTGTAACAGTTTTTCAACACACTCAGAAGAGTTCAGACGTGTGTGCGGGGGCTGAGGCCCAAAGGTTTAATTTATGAAGTAGCGTGGGAAATTTACCATGCGCGAGCGGTACCCATGGTCGGAACTTTCTTTTATGTAATGTCATAATTGTTAATTTTTGACTGCAAACTTTCTTCTACAAAATTAAGTTTTTTTTTTCTGCTTTCTTTCCTCGCGTACGTGGCCGAAGGGTGCGGGTGGGTGTAACTCCCCCAAGATATATAATGAGGTTAAGAACGTGGCTGTCCAGACCTTTCTTCAATAATTAGTAACCGGTTTCAGTTTTTTTATGAGAATTTTCCTCATAAGAGTGGTTACCGGAAGCAACTTGTAAGCAGAGGGATGCTATTGTAAGAAACCTGTACCTTCAAGTTTTTTACTTTAAATTTAACTAATTTCCGACAATTTTGAATTCTTCCGTTTTAAAGCACCTTTGTCAACAGGTTAAATAAAGTGAATTAATTTTTAAATGGAGAACATAAAATAACTGTACTGCATATTTGAGACAAAATAACCGAGTGAGCAACTGCTGTGGCCTATTTTAAATATATATATAAACAAACATCAGTATTCAATCATCTATGGTGTGCCGAGAGAAGTCAGACTACCCACTTCTCAACTTCATGTATTGTTTTCTGCCAACCGGCAATGAGACAAAGTGAATGCTTGCTTTCAAGTGCTGGGAATATTGTCAGCAGGCGTCGACATTCCCTACTTACGTCAAATGTTGAACAACTCGTCTTTTTGCACGAAAATGCACATATATTGTAACTTAAGATGTGAATGCAATATGTAATCATTTCATTGATTATAAGTGTTTAACGATTTTTCTTTGATAATTGACTTATTGTGCAATTGACTGAAAATCCATTTTTACTGGAACACTGTGTGAGGCCTAAATTTGCTATTATCAGATAACTTAGATGTGATCTTACACTGTTTGAAACTGCAGTAAAAATATATGAATTTTAACTCTGCAGTTTCTGTTAACTTGGGAACTGAAACTGGAACCGAAAATCGAGGTTATTAAAGCAAAACAAAACCGGAACCGAACCGACTTAAAAAACCCAGAACCGCACATGTCTAGTGATAACACAACCTATTTACAACATACACAAAATTTTACAGCCATGACTATGTCAATTACTTGAAAGAAATTAAATATTTATGTACTGTGTACTCCCGGAACTCCTAATTTATTTTTACGCAAGATAACGACTTTGATAGTGATTCCTTGCAACCACTTACAAATGTAAATTTCTATGATATTAGGTAAGGAAGTCGTAAAAAGACGTTTCCATCTAGTTTACAGTTGAACATTTTTAAGAGGTAACTATATGTTCAGGCACCTAATATTTTCAACTCTTTCTTGTTTAGAACTGAAAATATAAAAATTATATTTTGTACATCATGAAAATTTGGCACAGTAAACATAAATAAATTTTAAGAAATGACAGAGTGTTTATGATGATTGTAGTTAATGGCATATAGTGTGGTTTTTTAACAAATTTGACATTCAGGAAAACACAACATTTTGGTTTTTGTTTGTGACCAATGTTTGTGCTATTTACTCCAAATCAAAGGGAAGTATTGTAACCTTGTGAACATTTAGATAAACACTAGACCCCCGATCTTACGAACCCTACATTTTACGAAGGTAGTTATTTTACGAAGACACTCTCGGAAACCGTCAAAAAATCAAAAAATTAAAAAAAAAAAAAGTTAAAGCTGTTGAAAACTGTGACGGCGCACGTTAGAGAGCAACATTCTGCTGGTGAGCACTACCACGTACGTTTGTCTACTCTCATTTCTTTACAATAAAGTGAAAGCTTACTCTTCGTAGATAACAAGGCAGTGACAGCTAGAGTTACATGCTTGTCTCACGGTCGGCAGCTCAACCCCACCCCTCTCCCACATACCTTCCAAACATCAGCGTGGGAAACAACGTGCAACGCGGTTCACGAGAAATTTCAATCTATATCCTCACCCCCTTGGCGGAAAAATATCTTGCAGGCATCCAACCTGAAACCCTCCCCTTCCCTAGCCTATATCAGCTCGTTTTCACGGATATACTAACCCCCCGCACCCAACTACTGAAAATGACAATCACATGTCGTGTATGTTATTATCCGAGCATTGGGAGTTGCAATATCTTCCAGGCTGTAGGATTTCTGGTGCCGACGCTGTGGTCAGATAATCGACTTGATGAAATTTCTCCGTGATGCAGGTACATGTTAACGTTTGTATCTGTGAGAGTATTGCACTGTGGCGGAGTGTGTGTCTGTGTGTGTGTCTGTGTGTGTGTCTGTGTGTGTGTCTGTGTGTGTGTCTGTGTGTGTGTCTGTGTGTGTGTCTGTGTGTGTGTCTGTGTGTGTGTCTGTGTGTGTGTCTGTGTGTGTGT